>CATIWM010106604.1:0-19997 GCA_949671775.1 Mallotus repandus | reverse complement strand
GGATTCTCAACAATCCTACGTCTCCATTTAACTTATCCCCAAGTTAGGATTTTGAATCACCACAATCTATTCCCTTAGATTGATTTTTACAACTTGAGTTTTAGGCTCAACTCAAACCTTACAACTTGAGTTTTCAAGGCTCACTCAAAAACCGATTCATAAGTGTTTTGAAGGCTTACACTAAAACCAAATTCCTAAGTGTTTTAATGGCTAAACATTTAAACCAATACCTTTAGAATAGAACCTCACTTCCCTTTTCTTTAACCCCATAAAATAGAAGAATAAGAATTTCTATTCTAACACTCACCAAAATCTCACAAGAGTTTATCAAATACAAGAATGAATTAAAGAGAATTTTGAACTTTAATTGAATACTTGAGAATGTATAAATGAAAAATAAGTTTCTTTTTTTCTAAATGATCTTCAGAGGTTGTATTTATAGTTGAGCAATTCAATTATAGCTGTTGGAAACAATAAATTTGTTTCCAATAAATTAGAACTTCATTTGAATGAAATTTAGACTTTTAGGCTGTAAAAACACTGGTCCCGGTCGTGATCACCCTGATCCCGGTTGGGATATTCAAAAATATATCCATTATAGCCGTTATATTTAAAGAAAACATTGATCCTGATCATGACTACCTTGATCCCAATCAGGATCACACTGGTGTTGGTCAGGACATTGGCCTGGGATATGTTCTGGATGAATTCTTCAATTTGATGCAATTTTGGTCCCAGTCGGGACTTACATGGTCCCGGTTGGGATCATGACTTTTATATATTAAAGACAATTGAATCAGCCTTAGCTTTCTTCATAAAAGTTGTATTTATTTGTCTTAAATTTCTATATAATTTTGAATCACCTCAATTGGAAATCTGTAGCTCAAGATATTGTTGAAATACTAAGAGCTGCTCAAATTAAAATGAAAACTACATATGCTGATTTTAACTGAATATTTCCAGACTCAAATGAATTCGGATTTTGACAAGTAAGATCAATTCAGAAATATTGTGATGTCTAATTCAAATGTTAAGAAGAAACTTTCTTATTATAAAAGTCTAAGACTTCCAAAATCTTCCTGGAATCCCGAAGGTTGATTTAGCCCAAAAGTACGCTTAACTTCATTTTGATTTCCATTATAGTCCTAACTTATACACACTTAAACAAACATATTAAATGCATAAAATCAAGTTTTTTAAGATCAAAATCAAGATTCATTATCATAGAAATGCTGAAGAAAATTCACATACTATTTCACTATTTGCCAATCCTCAAAACTAGGGATATTCTCACGCAAATCTGCCCTAAAACTGAACTCTTGTTCTTCGAAAACCCGAAATGACTTTTCATAACTACATGTTGTAAGCACCCAATTTCTGGATGATTTGAGTTTAGATGCGACAGAGGACCCAATGATGAAAATTGACTGTGAAATTAGATTTATTGGTTTTGAATTAAATTGTAAATTCTTTTAGGACTTATTTTAAATTTTATTTATTTTATTTATCTTTTAATAATTTTTCAAAAAAATAAAAAAATATAAAAATAAAAAAATAAAATTTCAAAAATAAATATTTAAAAGAAAGTTAAAAAAATTCAAAAAAAAGAGGCCGAAATAGCCAAATGGGCAATTGGCCCATTCAATTCTAAAATCAAAATAAAGTGGTGTGTTGGTCACTTTTGGCCAACACGTCAGATTTTTGTTTTTATTATTTTTTTCTGTTTATTTATTTATTTTATTATTTTAACTTATTAATTTTTAATAAATCTCTTTATTAGATAAGTCACTTATCAAATTGTTAGGATTAGATTTATTTGATTTGATTTTGATTTTTATTATTTTATTCTTTTTATAAATAAAAAAAAAGATTTCACAGAGGGGGGACTTCTTAGAGAATTTTGGATTTTTAGCTGTGAGAGTTTATTTTTCTATGTATTTTCTTTCACAAACAGGAGGGGGCTTCTAGGATTTTATTATTTTTCTCTGTTTTTTGATTTTTAGCCGTGAGCCAAAAAAATGCAATCCTCTCTCTTTGATTTTTACGTACTTTTTCTTCTAGCTCATTACCGTAATCAGGTTCAAATAAACTAAAAAAATTCACAGACAATATAAAATCACAGGCTTTCAATCAATGGTGATCATCCTTCTGAAGGGAATCAATATTGTATCCATCAAATCATCTCTTCTTCTACTCCTTTTTCTTTTTATTTTGTTTGATTATTTTTATTTTATTTGATTTTGATTTAATTTGATTTAATTTTCATTTTTATTTTGTTTAATTACTAATCCTTATTTATTTTTGTTTATGATTATGGATGGGGTGACATGAATTCACTGTGGAGAACAAAACCCATGGAGAACTCATGAAGATCCATGGAATGCAATGGATTAAATTTTGTATTTTAACATAGATTTTAATTTTTTTTTATTATTCTGTGTTATTTTATTTATTTGATTTTTTGGGTGATATTTAATTTAATTTGTTCGTAAATTATTGTAATAGCCCCAACAGAGGGAAAATAGTAAATATTTACTTTTCTGCACTTTAAAATCAATTAGTAAATTACGTTCACTTGGTAGAAACCTTAATTAAAATCAATGGTAACTTTAGATTAATTTAGTTTACATGTAAATCAATTTAGGGTTAGAAATTACAATTATGCATGTTTGATATGTTATTTGTTTATTTTGTTTGTTTGGGCTTGTTTATATTTTTATTATTCGTTTTGGGTCCCAAGCCCACGTGTAAGTTTTAACTCACTTAATTAATAGCTTATTAAATTGGTTTTAGGTTTAATTAAATTTAAAATCAATTTAGGCTCACTTAGGTTAATTAGATTTAGGCCTATTTTCTTAGATTAATTAAAATTCAATTTATATTTAGCTCAGCCCATTAAAGCATTTTTTTTAAATAAATAAATTTAGAATCAATTCATTTAAACTTAAAATTAATTAGAGTTAGACCCATTAATTCATTTCCATTTTCTTTTAAAATTGATAAACTTGGGCCCAGTTCTTTAGAATTAAAATTTGTAAATATAAACTCACCAATTAATTAACATGTAGGCCCACCTTTAGTTCCATTTCATTTGTAAATAAAATATGTAGATTTAGCTAACTCAAATTAAAATCAATATAGTTTAGACTTAGAGGGACGTTGTGCCTTATGAATGCATTTTTTATGTGCTCTTTCATGACTAGTTGCCTTGGAGTTAGATGTATGCTAAATTAGGGTTAAATGAAATTGCATGTAATTAGAGAATAAGATAGTAATTCATAAACTAATTTTAAAGAACATGAGACTAAAAGAAGTTGATATTCCGTACCCAGAATTTCCTGGTTATGGTGCTAACTCTATTTTAGAGAATCGAGTTGCCACCACCTTCGATTTGTCCTAGTTATTACCCTGAGTGGCAACTCCTCATCTCCATGCCATTGCTTTATGATATTGTTAGTGTGTTCCCTGGAGCTCTAAGCTCAAATAGTATCGCAGTTGTTAAAATCTTGGACGCGCGCTGAACTCCACCGTCTACAATGGCGAGTCCACTGGGGATAAAAGATATTGATTCTACTTATGTTCTTTAGAATTATTTTATTCTTGCATTCATTTTTGCATGTCCCTACTAACTGATGACGTTGGTTTATATTCCCTTGATTCCATTAGCTTCCTAGGATTATAAATTAGCTAACCATCACTTTTAGCCTTAACTCGATTCAAAAGAGATTACCGAGCTCATCTGACCAGAGTTTGTGACCCAAGTCTTAAAAGGGGGTAGTCTTCTCTCGAGTTTACAAAGGATGCCGGGCCCCTCTGACCTTGGCCTGTAACTCAAGTCTTAAAGGAGGGCATCTTGCTAAGGGAACCTTGACCTTTTCACTGGACTCAGCTCATGTAGAGGCTTAGTAACTTCCCCCTAAGATTTACCCAAATTGTTTGTGTATGTTGCCATGAGGTATTTCTATCTATAAAAGCCCAAGCCCATACTTTAAAAAGCCCATTTGGGCGAATAAAGATTGGGCTATACTTTTATACCTAGAACTATTGTTTCTATGCTTTTACTGCTTTGAGAGTTTTGGCATGCGCATCAGTTCTTGATATCCCCTATTGATATTAAGGCTAAGGCCAAAAAATCCTAGGAAAAGAGACTCGCCATTGAATACGTGTGTGGGAGGAATAAGGTTGAAAGGATGTATGTTGTATACTTGACTTGTTACCTGTTACTTGCTACTTATTGCATAGCACGTGCATCATGCATACATGCATACATATAGATTATGCATCATACTAACACCTTATTTTGCAGCCATCATAGATTCATTTGGGTCATCTTATGTTTAGAAATGTAGAGGTGGCAGATTAGAGAGAACCACTTCAAGTCCGCAATCGATAGCAAAAAAGATCTTTAGCAGATTAGAGAAAAGTCCTATTAACTCTACCTAGAAGCATCACCAAAGCTAACTCTAACTAAGCAAACAGAAGAAATGGAACAACAACTGGGAGAAAACTGAACCCTCAAGGACATTAAGGGAGCTTTGATGGATGACATGAGAGCTATGATTCAAGATGAACTGAGATAAGCTCTAGCTGGATTAATGTACCATCCCCACTTACAATGGTGATCAACTCAGGAATTAGCAAAGAGAAATCTCCTGATGCCTCTAAAAATGAAAAGAAGAGTAAGAAGCTCATAGCTTTGCTAAAGAGGTGATCGAAGAAGTCACTGAGGAAATGCAAGAATAGTTGTTATAACTACCACTTGAAGAAGAGCTATCATGAGACCTAATGTCCTTAGCATCTAGTCAAAATAATCTTGTTGCTTTAGTGATCGATGATATGAATTCTAATTTGGCTTACTTATGTGATGTGTATCCTGATGGTACTGTGCATTATAATATTAATCATATATGCATGTTTGATAGAAATTCAATTCAATTCAATTAGATTCATTCATTATAGGCACAAATGAAAATTCAAAGAATATTCATGTATCATATGATGTAACTCCTGAAGAAAGGAAAAATTGAGAAAAAAAAGAAAAAAAATAAGGGTAGTATTTGCTTGATCTTATAAAGACATGCAAGGGCCAAAAATAAAAGAATTGTAGAACACTTCATTCCCATTTATTTTAAAAGTAAGGCCAGTTGGGCAGAAGCTTTCATGACTTAAACCAGAATGAGTATGAAAGAATGATAAAGCCAATTGCATTGCATAGACACTGGGGCAAAAATAGTTGCTCAAGTTTTTAAAGAAAACTCTCGTCTACAGTTCCAGGCAAAGACAACAGCTTTATTACAAAATGTAGGATAAACATCACAAGTCTCTATTATACTAACCATAGGTAAGCAAACAGAGCAATTGAAGTAACAAATGAGAATGTAAAAAAAATCCTTTTGAAGATTAGACTGAGCATCTTCCATTTGCTTTATGGAGATATTGGACCATAGTGTATGCTTCAACAAATGAAAATGTCATTTTCACCTGTGTATGGAAGTGAAGCAACAATGTTACCTATAGAAAATAAAGTCTTTAATAAAGAAAAGATGTTTCATTTGACACTTAAAAGAATTGATGAAGGATAATTATGACATTCAACATGAAAGTCGAGCTTGAAAAAATGAAGGTTGGAGATCTAGTTTTAAAATAAGCAAAGAGTTATGGTGTTAAATCCAAGAGTAAAGTTTAGGCTAAACTAGAAAAAACTCCTATTTTATGAGACAAATTCTACCAAGGGTACTGTAATGGTATCAGATCTAGAAAGGAATGAGTTCATAAAGCCCATTAATTTGGATTATCTCAAGAAATACTAACTTTAAAAAACGTGAATAAAAAATGAAAAATAAAAATAAAAATAAAAATAAAAATAAAGAAATAAAAGTCTGCTGGCTAGAAAACCTGAAAAGGCTAGTCAGGCAAATTGGGACATTCCCGCTGTTCAGAAAACCCGTAAAGGGCTGGTAGACAAAAATTAGGGAAAATAAAAAGAAAGAGGATCCCGCTGATTAGAAAAATAAGAGAAATAAAAGTAAGAGAAAAATATTCAGTTAGAAAATCCGTAAGGACTAGCTGATAACAAAAGTTATGTCATGTGATGCAATGAATATGCTCATTTTTGCCCTAATTAATGAATAAAGTTGAATTTAAAATTTGTGTTCAAATATTGCATATTCATCCTTATTACACTGCATAAGTATATGATTGGAAAGACAGAATATAATGAAAGCTAAAAATCAGAGCTATGAGATCATTATTCTAGTTGCATTTTCTCTTCATGTTATCCCTTTCGATTTTGCTTGATTATTACTGATCGAGTTGATAAGTCAAAGGATCAACAAAAGTAGTGAGCTAATTGAGCTTCCTCTGCAACTAAAAAGAAAAAGAAGAAAGAAAAATTTAAGCCCGCTAAGTCGAAAACTCTGAATGGCGGCTTAGGCAAAAGTTAGGGCAAGCCTGCTAAGTTGAAAACCTGAAAGGGAAGCTTCGACAAAAATAAAGGCATAAAAAAGAAAAATTGAAAAAGAAAAAGAAAAATTGAAAAAGAAAAGAAAAGAAAAAGAAGAAAAGATTTTGATTGCACACATGAAGAAAAAAGAAGAATTTTAGAGTATCATTTCTCTGAATAAAAGAGAATGCTAGAATAGCATTGATGAATTTAGTCAGAATAAGAGGCATGAGTTTGGCTCTATTCTTCAAGAAAATTATTGATCTTAGTGTCATCATCTCTATCAAAAATTGGGGGCAAAATGTAGCTTTTGGGGCAAAATAATGAATCTACATTCAAAGACTAAAGATGGAACACTGAAGTTTAAGAATCAACAAAAGAATTCTGGGGTAGAAATAAGTAAACTGTAAGTTTACAAATGCACTAGTTAAAGCTCATTAGTGCATCAGTCAATCATGAGCTCTGGTGTCAGGCCATGGACTCCACCTTTTAGCATAGTCATATGTCCGACAAACTGTATCAGAAGCTCTAGCATCAGAAGTATCAACATCGAAGCATCCAATGCTTAAATCTAAAAGTTGTTGATGAAGTACCTCATTGTCACACTCCAAACAAAGGACCTATTAGGATATTGTATATCATACATAGCATGCATACACTTGCATACATTTGTTGTGAAATACTTGCTTTGCATAACAAAATTATTTGAGCCCATATAAGATTGTATAAATATTTTGCTACTAATATTCAAAATTAGTATTGTAAAAGTACAGGAAAGTAGCTAAAGTATTCACATATGAAGCATCTGAAGGAGTGAAAGTAGGAGAAGTTATGCTATCAAGATGAACCTGATGTTTAATGGGACTCTGAAAGGGAGGAGCCCAATAAATTACAAATTGATCCAATAAGGAGATACAATTGATGATAGCACCTGCAGAAGCCTCATCTTAGATAACCTTAATGAAGATGGATAAGAGGCTCAAATTCCTTAGACTCAGCATTCATCTTCAAAGCTTCATTTAAAGCATCATCTGGAATATCACTTGGAGCTTCAGCAAGAGGATAACACACTCCTACAAGTTGAAAAGCAAAAGATAATCAATAATGTGAGGAGTAATAGAAGAACAATGATGAAAAGCATACCTCAGATAGATCATTAAGGATTTGCTCTAAGAGATACTCAACTACAAGACTGCTCAAGCAAAGATAAAGTATCAAATCCATAGAGAGTTTCTCTTAACTCCTAACCAGTCAGAATGGAACTCCATGACATTGCGATAGGTATAGGGTGTAGGGTGCAACAACAAGAAGGTATAGCATACCAGTAATACACGCATCGGGCTTAGAAGGGAAGAAAGCACTCAAATAAATTTGCCAAGGATAAAAAATCAGCTAAGGATAAAAAATCATGAGCAGTTACGGACTGCAGTATCAAAAGTAAGCAACAAAAGGGTTACAGCTGAACAAAATTTACGAGCAGTTATGGACTGCAGCATCAAGGTGAGTAACAAAAGGGTTGCAACTGAACAAAATTTGTGAGCAGTTATGGAATGTAGTATCAAAGATGAGCAATGAAAGGGTGGCAGCAACTCAAAATTGATGAGCAGTTATAGACTGCAACATCAAAAGTAGACAATGAAAGGATTGCAACTGATAAAAATCATGAGCAACTATGGACTGTAGTACTGAAAGTGTGCAACAAAAAATGCAGCTGATTAAAGCTAGTGAGCAATGAAAGGACTATAGTAAAATCCAGAAAAATTCAACTTCTGCATTTGCATTTCGTTATATGCTACACAATTGCTATAACATAAACCATAAATTCACTCTATTATATGCTACACAGTAGCTATAACACAAATTTAAAGTTCATTTTGTTATATGCTACATAGTAGCTATAACAACATTTTAAATCACTTTTCGTTAGACACTACACAGTAGTTGTAGCACATTTCAAACACTCTTTTGGTAGACATTCCACAGGAACTATAATACATTTTCAAATCATAGTTCGCTAAACGTCCCATAGGGAATATAGAGAAATTCATCAATCACTTCGCTAGACGTTCCACAAGAAATATAGCAAAACTTTCAAATCACAGTTCACTCGAAATTCCACAGGAACTATAGTGCAATTAGCTAGACACTACACAATAGTTATAGCATCACTTCGTTAAATGTCCCACAGAAATATAGTGAAATTCATCAATCACGTCACTAGACGTTCCACAGAAAATATAACAAAACTTTCAAATCACAGTTCACTAGACGTTCCACAGGAACTATAGTGCTATTAGCTAGACACTACACAGTAGTTATAACATCATTTAGCTAAACGTCCCACAGGGAATATAGCGAAATTCATCACTTTGCTAGACGTCCCACAGGAAATATATCAAAATTTATCAAATAGCTAGACGTCCCACAGGGAATATAGCTAATTTCACCTCACTAGACGTCCCACAGGGAATATAGTACAATCAGCTAGACAATATACAGTAGTTATAGCATCACTGCTAGACGTTCCATAGGAACTATAACGCATCTTCAAATCACTTTTTCACTAGACGTCCCACAGGAAATATAGTGCAATTAGCTAGACACTACACGATAGTTATAGCATCACTGCTAGATGTTCCACATGAACTATAGCACATCTTCAAATCACTTTTTTACTAGACAACCCATAGGGATTATAGTGAAATTTGCTTTGGCATTTTGCATGATG
The DNA here is from genome assembly GCA_949671775.1 of Mallotus repandus. Taxonomy (NCBI): domain Eukaryota; kingdom Viridiplantae; phylum Streptophyta; class Magnoliopsida; order Malpighiales; family Euphorbiaceae; genus Mallotus; species Mallotus repandus. The sequence goes on along the minus strand of CATIWM010106604.1, from coordinate 10,827 downwards.
TTGTATAGCAACATAAGTAGTCCGTCACAGGCAAAAGCCTTAAAATACATAGGTAAGTATCCTAATTTTTTACTTTTGAAATTATGTGCTTATTTGCTTTGCCTCAATTTGACAAGCAAACCGCGACAAAAGGGGGCAACTGTAAGCACCCAATTTCTGGAAGATTTGAGTTTAGATGCCATAGAGAACCCAATGATGAAAATTGACTGTAAAATTATATTTATTAGATCTAATTTATTGATTTTGAATTACATTATAAATTCTTTTAGGAATTATTTTAAATTTTATTTATCTATTTAATAATTTTTCAAAAAAATAAAAAAATAAAAAAAATAAGTTTTCAAAAATAAATATTTAAAAGAAAGTTAAAAAAATTAAAAAAAGAGGCCGAATAGCCAAATGGGCCAAAGGCCCATTCAATTCTAAAATAAACCGACCAACACGCTAGATTTTTGTTTTTATTATTATTTTTTGTTTATTTATTTATTTTATTATTTTAACTTGATAATTTTTAATAAATCTCTTTATTAGGTAAGTTACTTATCAAATTGTTAGGATCAGATTTATTTAATTTGATTCTTATTTTTTATTATTTTATTATGTTTATAAATAAAGAAAAAATTTCACAGAGAGGGGATTTCTTGGAGAGTTTTGGTTTCTTAGCCGTGAGAGTTTATTTTTCTATGTATTTTCTTTCACAAACAGGAGAGGGCTCTTAGGGTTTTATTATTTTTTTCTATTTTCTGATTTTTAGCCGTGAGCCAAAAAATACAGTCATCTTTCTTTGATTTTTATGAACTTTTTCTTCTAGTTCATTACTGTAATAAGGTTCAAATAAACTAAAAAATTCACAAACAATACAAAATCACATACTTTCAATGTATTCATCAAATTATTTTTTCTTCCACTCATTTTTCTTTTTATTTTGTTTGATTATTTTTATTTGATTTAATTTTGATTTGATTTGATTTAATTTTCATTTTTATTTTATTTAATTACTAATCCTTTTTTATTTTTATTTATGATTATGGATGGGGTGACATGAATTCACTGTGGATAAAAAAATTCATGGAGAACCCATAAAGAGCTATAGATTAAATTCTGTATTTTAACATAAATTTTAATTTTTTTATTATTCTTTGTTATTTTATTTATTTGGTTTTTTGCGCTGTATTTAATTCATTTTTTTAAATTTGTACGTAGATTATTGTAATAGCCCCAATAGAGGAAAAATAGTAAATATTTACTTTTCTGCACTTTAAAATCAATTAGTAAATTACGTTCACTTGGTAAAAACCTTAATTAAAATTAATGGTGGCTTTAGATTAATTTAAGTTACATGTAAATTAATTTAGGGTTAGAAATCACAATTATACATGTTTGATATGTTATTTGTTTATTTTGTTTGTTTGAGTTTGTTTATATTTTTATTATTCGTTTTGGGCCCCAAGCTCACATATATGTTTTAACTCACTTAATTAATAGCTTATTAAATTGGTTTTAGGTTTAATTAAATTTAAAATCAATTTAGGCTCATTTAGGTTAATTAGATTTAGGCCCATTTTCTTAGATTAATTAAAATTCAATTTAGACTTAACTCAGCCTATTAAAGCATTTTCTTTTAAAATAAATAGATTTAGGATCACTTCATTTAAACTTAAAATTAATTAGAATTAGGTACATTAATTCATTTCCATTTTCTTCTAAAATTGATAAACTTGGGCCCATTTCTTTTGAATTAAAATTTGTAGATATAAGCTCATCAATTAATTAACATGTAGGCCTACCTTTAGTTCCATTTCATTTGTAAATAAAATATGTAGATTTAGTTAACTCAAATTAAAATCAATATAGTTTAGACATAGAGGGACGTTGCACCTTATGAATGTATTTTTTATGTGCTATGTCATGACTAGTTGCCCTGGAGTTAGATGTATGCTAAATTAGGGTTTAAATGAAATTGCATATAATTAGAGAATAAGATAGTAATTCATAAACTAATTTTAAAGAACATAAGACTAAAAGAAGTTGGTATTCTATACCCAGAATTTCCTGGTTATGGTGCTAACTCTCTTTTAGAGAATCGAGTTACCACCACCTTCGATTTGTCCTAGTTATTACCCTGGATGGCAACTTCTCATCTCCACGCCATTGTACAAGGAAGTGGTTATTGTGTTCCCTGAAGCCCATAACTCAAATAGTATAGCAGTTGCTAAAATCTTGGACGCGTGCTAAACCCTGCCGTCTACACATGTAGTCCTTAACATCAAGTATGTTGAGTTCCACTTAGTGGGAACATCAAGTGATAAACTTGATTTGTAGTCAACACCTACCGAGTCACTTTATTCCCTAAATTTTCTCAGTCTAGCAAGGGAGTTTCTAACATACCTAACAACTTCCCTCACCCTTTTAATTGCTAGGTTAGCATCTTTCAAACCCTTATTAACTACCATATTAAGAATATGTACAAAGCACCTCATATGGACATACTTTGATCTAATTGAGCTCACACCCCAAGTCAGCAATTTCTTTTTAAAATAAGAAATTGCTGTGTCATTTGATGAGGCATTGTCTACTGTCACACTAAAAATATTCATTGAACCCCACTCAAGTAAGCAGTTTTCTAAAGCTTTGGCTATGCGCTCCCCTCTATATGAAGAAACAGGGACAAATGATATAATTTTCTTGTGTAGCCTCCACTCATCATCAATGAAATGTGTTGTAATGCACATATAATTGATTCTCTGGATAGAAGTCCAGGAATCAATGGTCAGGCTGACCCTTTGAGAATGTTCTTTAAAAAAATATTTCATTTTAATTCTTTCATCCACATAATATCCAAAACAGTCCCTACTAACTGTTCACCTAGAGGGGATCTTAAACCTAGGACATGCTACAGAAACACAGTTTTTAAACCCCTCCCCTTCAATTAACTTGAAAGGAAACTCATCAATTACTATCATTTTAGCAAGTGTAGTCCTAATTAGCTCTTGGTCAAATTTCCAAGTGCCAACTAAGCCTAGAGGTTCATTTTTATTTACTTCCACCCCATCAGGTTTAAAGGTTAAAAGGGCTTGTCTAGAGTCTTTACTATGTGGCATTTTTTTTGCATTGTAACATATGATTTCTCATTGAAGATGTGCCGTGTATTTTTGAGTTAGCACCAAATCTAGTAGAACAATAAATACACTTAGCTTTTTGTGTAATGCCTTTGCCATCTTTAATCTTCTCAAAGTGCTCCCAAGCCCTTGATCTAGATTCAGTCTTTTTCCTTTTAGCAGCACCATCATTCTGCTTAGTAGTAGCATAATCTACTTTATTTGCTTCCACCTCATTTCATGATTTAGCATCAGGGACAACACCAACAGCAGTAGTTTGACTGCTACTGGGATTCTCAACATCTATCCTACAACGCAATTCACAAAGCACAACAACACCAATAGAAACAATAAGTATATTATATATAAATAAATATAACATATATTAAATTTAAATTCATTAATAAATATAATCTAAATATTAATCATCTCCATTCAAAAAATTCAGATAAAAAAATTAATAAGACTAAAATTAAATATTAAAGTTACAATAATTTTTCATTTAGGGTTTATTAAATCAAATGGAATATAATATATATTAAATATAAATTCATTAGTAAATATAATCTAAATATAAATCATCTCCATTCAAATAATTCAACTATAAAAATAATAAGACTAAAATTAAATATTAAAATTACAATAATTTTTCATTTAGGGTTTATTAAATTAAATGAAATCTTAAAATAGATTTAAATTAAAATTATATTAAAATAGTAAAATAAAAATTCCTAGCAACCAAAACAAACTACCACTGTGAAATAAAAATTTTTAAAATCAAATAAACAACAAACATTTAACTACAATAAATCAAGAAAAAATTCAAGAATATACCTTATATTTTTTGCGAAATGAATACAGTGATAGAAAAGCTAGGGGATCATGCTCAGGCAACATACAGATCGAAAGAAAGCAAAGAGATCTTGCTCAGACTACACAAATTGAAACAAAAGCAAGGAGATTTTGCTTAAACAACATAGATCCAGACAACGCAAGGAAGCTTCCACCTCTTTTTTGACATAAACTTCATGGCATGCATCATCAGCTTCCATAAAATTAAAAAACTAACAAAATAAGTTAAATATAAACAATATTTATAATGAAAATTCAAATATTCATAAAAATCACAAAATTTTACCAATTCATGTCAATAATAGACATGCATGGTTAAAAATCAAGAAATAATTGATTTTGAATATCGACATCAAGTTTCAACACATGCATTTTGTAGATATGTTTGGGATCTCCATCATCACCATTCTATCACTAAGCAAATAACAAGGAAATTTAAAGCAAAATCAGTGTAGATGAGACATCCTCTAGACCGAGAGGCTCCGAGATTACTATCGAGAGAGATTGAAAGAGTGAATATAGACGAGAGAAGTAGGGTTACAAAATAAGGATTTGAAGGAGAAGATTAGGGTTTTAAGGGAAGGGGAGGGGGCTGAGGGTCAAAGAAGGGAAGGGAACTAGGGTTTTCTTGAGAGAAAAACACAGGAGCGGCATAGAAGAATCGAGAAAAATGAGTGATATTTGGTTAGGGTTAAGTATGTTATATATTTATATATATATAAAATGACGTAGTATTCGTTAGGGTTTATCAGAAATTTAGGCTGGTTGGATAGCCAACACCCTCCCCCGATTTGACATTATAAATCCGATTCTCCTCAACCTGTAATGTCCGAACCCGCCTTGGCCCGATTTCACTTCTTCTAGCCACTTAATTCGGCCTGGTTCGGCCCTAAAAATTCAGCCCGGCCGGATTTTGCTCTCCCCTATATGTACCCAAGTAAGCATGGTAATTGATTTAAGTACAAGGAAGTGGAGTTGTAGCCTACAATACTAACCTTCCATATAAGTTTGTTGTATAATTATATTATAAAATTTAGTTACTTTTTGTCAATCTATTTTATTTTTAAAATTGTGACAAATTGATATGAACTTTTTGATTTATTTCAATCTATTTTATGGTCAAAATAGCATGTATTCATGCTAAAATGGCATGCTGACATAGCATGCATATATTTGCAACAAGATTAAAATTAAGGGTATATGTGCAAAAAAGATAAAGATAAAGTTAAAGATAAAAAAAATTAGTAATTTCTTTTTATAATTTCCAAATCAACAAATAAATGTATACATACATGTCATGTTTGTATGTCTTATCAATATGGCACATACTATTTTGATCATAGATAGATTTTGCAACAACTGAAAAAGTTCATATATCAATTTTTCATAATTTTAAAAATAGAATAAATTGGCGAAAATGAAAGTTCATGGTAGAGTTATGCAATAACAGTCCATTTAAAAAATCTACAGTAGAGGCAGCAAGAGGGAAATAGAAAACTTTAATTGGGTGTACGTATAGGCACCAACACAGACTAGCTCAAAAGAGCAGAAGGCAAGTAACTATACACAACTGCTTTTAGCCGATTCAGTGAATAAAGAAACTATTGCACGGTTCATTCTTTGTGCAACATTGATGTGCTTTGTCCTAACAGTTTCATACTCTCCCATATATATGCCTCACAAGTGAACTTGAAGGAGTATATGCTTCTACTTCACTATAAGCATGAGTAATAGCATTCTTGATTGATAAAGATTGATGGGTATCGGTCGATTTGAAAAACTTGGCTTTAGCAATCAGCTCCTGTTTGAGATAATCATTCTAGCACTCTGAGCACAAATGATCCTCTGTTGTGCCAAAGAAGCTGCAACCTCTCCACTATAAGAGGGTTACTTAAATTATTTGTTTCGTAGTTCAATGTCCTCTTCTTCTTGACATGAAAGACTAGAGAGAGAATGATCTAAAAAAAAGTTAATTTATTCTTGTAAGTGCTTGTAATTAACTAATTTAGATATATTTTGCATGCTTGTTGTTCTTGTAATACATAATTAAAACACCAATTGGGGCTATTTAGTTTTGGAAAATATTTTGTATTTTCCTTTTCCAATTTTCTTTTCCTTTTCTTTCTTTTTTAGTTTTCCATTTTTTAAAATAGAAAATAGAAGAACATAAAATAATTTATTTGTTATTTTTTATTTCTCAATTTTTTCATATTCTTATAATTTTTGATGAAATTTATTATAATATTTTTAAATATAATAATAATTATTGTGATTCATATAATAATGTTTAATCTAAAATTTATTTATTTTATAAATGTTAATTACCACAAGTGCACATGTCGATAAGTAATATAATGATAAGTAAAGTATCATCTCCACAGGGATTTGGGACTAATCATCTATTAATCTTTATTATATATGTTTAGAGCTATTAAAATGGGTTGCTTAAAATAAAAGAACAATATAACAACCTAGCAAAAGAATATGGGTAAGGCTTTTGTAATTTAGAATGATGAGAAGATAATTAATAACGAAGGCATGTTGTTGGGGAATTTGTACACCACATTATCATTAAGCCAAATAACATATTGGTTCAAGTTCTATTGCACACCTTAAGTTTTCTTAAACCAAAATAGCAATCTCTCTCGAGCAATGTAAATCCCACAAACAAGTATAAATCAAATCTTATAATATGAATCAATTCTCATTATAAACATATAACAAGATTAGATCTAACTTGAAAGACATTCAATAATCTTATGGAGGATTAGATCATTGAAAGATCTAACAAGTTATGGGTCTATTGAATCCACCATTTCTCTATGCATAGATTTAAACAAGGGATGCATCAGGCCTCAACACACCACTCTATAAGCTCAATAAACACTATATGCAATTTATAAACAAAAATCAATATATTAAATGAACTTAAATCAAATGGGTTTTCAAAATCCCAACAACATTAAGAAACTTAACCACTCATGACGTAGGGGAGGTTGGATAACCGATGCCCCAGTGACTGGTGTACTATTAAAATCATCATTTAATATTCAAATACACACAAGAAAGTAGAGTAAGAAAAGAGAAATAAAAATGTTATCCAAGAAGCTCTAAATCTTCAGATGGATCTCTTGTTGTTTTTTTCTCCTACTCTTGGTGTGTTGATTCTTGTGTCTCCTCCTTCAAGTCTCTCCTTCCAGTCCCCCTTATGAAATCGAGAATGTGTTATTTTTATACCCCAAGTAATTCGTGCCTTTGTCCTTTATAGCCCTTCTAGAACATGTCCTCTCACCTCCCTTGGATTTTCTCTTCTAGATATGCACACATTAGCATGTTCTTTGCTAGAAGCGTGCTGCCCTCGATCGCGCATGAATCTACGCTCGTGACAGAAGGGCCACTAGTGATAGGGTTGCACTTGTGCACATTCAGTGCTTGCTACAGAAGGGCCACTCGTGAAAGGGTCGCGCTTGTGCACATTCTACGCTCGCGATATAAAGTTGGCTATCCAAGAACTCGCTATCGTGCATAAGGCCACACTCACATTAAGCTCGATATCACTTGGGGCTGGAGTTGGGCAGGTCCACGATTGCACATGAGGCTGTGATTGTGACAGTGAACTGGCTCTGTTTTTCCTCTGCTCTATCTTCCTTTTTTTTCATTTCTTTCCTTCTTAAATCTCCTCTAAACTCCTTTCCTAACAAAAATCAAAGAAAATGTAAAAGTATATGATTCTATATGATTTTCTACTCTAAATGCTATGTAAAATGTACAAATGTGTGCAAAATAAAGTCCTAAAATTATGCATAATTTGACACCAACAAATACCCCATACTTGAATCTTTGCTTGTCCTTAAGCAAACTCAAGAACACACACTATCAAAGCAATGAACAAAATGTATATTTAAAATTTCATCAAGCATACATCATAATCTTTTCTCGATAGCTAGTTTATAAATCTCAAAAATAAAGTTGACAAATCAAGTCGAGAAATAAAATTACCAAGGGAAGAGTATGTTATCTACTCACAATCACACAATATGAATCAAAGTCTTAAGAAGAGTACCAATGAATGAAAAAAACTCCAATCTAAGGTTGTTCTTAATTTGGCATACGAAAATTAACTCTCTCCTATTATTTTCTTTTTGTTTTGTGCTTTTTCTTCCCTCTCTCGGTAGTTCCCAGTCTTTCCTGAACTACTTAATATGAACACCTCAAGAGGGTACTTTGTATACTCATAATCTTGTTAAAGAGCATTGAAGAATATGGAATTCAAGTTTCTAAGCACACTTATTCTTTTTTTTAAAGGAAATAAAGTGTTTTTATGATTCCTTTTGCATACAACAGAAAAAAACCCTAGAGAGGAGTTTAATTCATTCACCATACTCATTCCCAAAACAACAACTCAACATCATGATCAAGCAAGCAACAACATGCATTAAATTGATTAAATGTTCAAAATTTCTCAACTTAAATTGTCAACAAAGCTTAAAAAGAACTAAACTAACCATTAAAAGAAGATTCATCACATAGGCTCAACAAAACCACAAAACAAACACAAAGTTCATCACAAAGATAATTTGCAAGAATTTCAAGTGTTCAGATTTAAAAATTTAGTTCAAATTACACAAATGCAAAATGTAATGCATGATAAACCTAAAGTATAAACAAAATATACAAAAATGCAAGGTATGCAAAATTGATTCCCCCCCCCCCCCATACACACACACACATGATTCGCACATCATCCTTAATGTGTGTTGGGGTACCTAAAAGTGCAAAATATATGTATGTACAATGCATAAACATAACTAAAAATCAAAACAAAATTTTCATAAGCAGAAAAAAATAAACATAAAATATACAAAAAAAAAGAAAAGTAAAATAAAACTAAAAATTTAAAAGAGTTAGGGGAAAGTAGTTACTCCCCTTGTGAAAGAGAGCCTGAAGGAGATGGAATTGATGAGATGAAGATGCGTCTTGCTCCATTTGTGAAGGAGAATTGCGGTAACGCCTCCTAATTAGTGATGGTGAAGGAAGGCTATCATGTCCTATTTCTAGAAAATACTCCTTGAGCTTGAAGAAGTGGTAGGATTGTTCATCTTCAATATCCATCAGCCGATCATTCCTCTCATGATATTTGGCCTTCATGGATTTTTCTAGACGTTGAAAGTGTGAGTCTATTGATTTCTCAATATTCTTAAAGCAACAGTTGACAGTCGCTGTTAAGAGGTCTAGCTTTTCTAGGACTTAGTTCGTCGTGACAATTGATTGTGCAGGCAGCAAGAAAGGTGGTTCTTGCTCATCTTCTTCTTTATTATCTGCTTCCTCTTCCTCCTCCTCTGGTTGAGGTAAGTTTTTCCATTTTGTTACTGACTGCCTCAAGTGGAAACACTTTCTGGTAGTTGTATCTCATAGCTCTGTGTTTGATTTAAAAATTTCAGCTCTTGTAAGCAAAAGCCAACTCAACCTATCTTGTGGAATCGAGACCATTTTAGTATGAAGAGGGTTGAACACTTGGAAGTGCAAAGCTAATCCTGTCACTATATGGCCCATTGAAATTGATGCTTTTGGAGCTCTAGCCACTTGCTACAAGGTCTGAAAAACAAAGTATATGGTGCAAATCTTTGCAGAGGTATGCATGCACAATAGCATTAACAGCTCTTGTCTCAACACGTTGTTGCTCTCCATTTTTCCAAATATCGATTGGCACATGAGCTTGTGCATGATGACATAGCTGTGATCCCAAATCAACCCATTAGGTGAGCCACGAACATCCCAGACTGCTTCTGGTGAAGTAATCTCCTCCTATAATTCTTTAGGCTTATATCTTGTAGGAGGTTCACAAAGTCTAGTTTTCAAAAACCCAAACACTTTTGACATCACTTCATAATTAATCACAATCGGTTTACCATTAAGCCTACATTTGAATTTTTTGTGATCTTGATTAGAGAGCTTCCAGGTAGTGTAAAAATCTAACGTTAATTCCTTAAAAATTGGGTGAGTCATTCCAATGAATTTACCTGATCCTAGTCTATCATAAAGCTCCTTTACCTTTTCCTTAAGTTTAACACCTTCTAATTTTTCCATGTCTAAGCACTAAGGAATCACAAAAGGTTTTTGAGAAAGAGAAAGGTACTTATCTACCTCCTTCGGCCAATAGAGTGGAAAGGGGGCACAAAATTTCTCAGCCAAATTGATCTCGTCCTTCTTCTGAGGGACTGCCATTTCTGTCATCTTTGCTTTCTTCTTGCTTCTAAATGATGACATCGTTAATGCTCTATTTTGGTGATAAAACAGTGGGAATTTGGGAGGTAGGGATTTTGTGACTCTTGAAGAGAATAGGGTTAAGTAGAAGGGAAAAAGAAAGAGATTGAGGAGATTGAGTAAGATTTAGGAAGATTTAATTAGGAAATTTGAATAGATTTTAAGGCTTTGTGGCAGTTAAGGTGGTCACAAAAAGAGTGGAGATCGTGGGTTTTGAAAAGAAAGTGGAGAGAGGGAAGTAGGCGGCGATTATTTTTTAAACCATCATAGAGGTGATTCGCATTCGCGGGTTATACGCGATTGTGACAGAAGAGATTTAGCTTGAGATGATCGGCACTCGTGATCGGTGATGTTACGCGAACGCGGATCATGCATAATGGCTGGACTATCGAGTTTTTTGTAATAACACTTTGCAAAATGATCGCGACTTCTACCTGGAAAACTGATCAAGCGACCGCGTGAATAGTACCGATCATGACTTTTACCCTGCATCGAGCAAAATGGCCAAAATTCCCTCTTAAACAAAAATAAAAAGTAAAAACAAATAACACAAAGTTTAGATAGACGACACACACACACACACACACACACACACACACACACACACACACAC
>CATIWM010106594.1:0-14526 GCA_949671775.1 Mallotus repandus | reverse complement strand
ATCGAGAAAAGTAAATGATTTTAATAATCATAATTATTTTATTCTATTTTATTTTAGAAAGAATTTTAATAACTGGTTTTTAAAACCAGCATGCATTTTATAAAATTGATTCACTCAGTGAGGTCTAATTCCCCTCAATTTATTTTTTTCAGGACCTCACAGTCAGTCTACTAGTATTCCTCCTTTGCGTTGAGTTCGTTCTTCACCGGCAGCATTGTGTATGTTAATTTAAATTATGTACTGTGTAATTAAATTCTAGACACCGTACTAGTTAAATTTCATATTTGTATTATCAGTATTTTGTTTGTACCTAACTTTTAAATATTGTATCTGGACTGAAATACTGTAATTAAAGAATATTGTTTTATGACTTTAATATTGTGCATTTGTTTTAAATTGTTGTTTAATGTATTGTTTATTTCCGTGAAAAATTTTTAAGGCTTGCTACGGGATTCGATTACCTTATGTATCCTCAATCCCTAGTGCCGGTCATGAACCTTCGGTTTGGGTCGTGACAGCTTTAGTGATTCATTTGGTAAGTATTTTAAGTATTTTGAATGATATAATTTAGGGTTCTTAAGTTGCAAATTTTGGGTTCTTAAAATCTAGTTTATTAGTTTCTGTAATTCGCTCATATCTTGAGCTATAAAGCTTTAAATTGAGTGTTATTTGATGATCTAGAAACTATAAAGAGTTATATAAACCTTTGAATCTTTGAGCTTGATCTGATTCAGTCTCTATGTTACTATAATAGGAGAAAACATTTTATTGCTCAGTCTATCAATTTCTTTGAGCTAATTGTAATTCGTTATCTATAATTATTTTTATAGTTATCCAATTGATGTGAAATTCTTAAAAAATATTATAGACATATAAATCTAAGACTGACTAAAATTCCAGCTCAAAATTCCTTTTTTATGAGTCCCAAAATTTTTTTCAAAGTCAGCTTGTGAAACAGGTTTCCCGTTTACAGAGTTCATGAGTTAAAACTCGTCTATATACTTTTTATATATCTTGAGGTAGGAAATTCCAAATTAAGTTTGGTTTAATTATAAGAAAACTTGAACAAATTATATAAAACTTTTTGGTTTTAAATTGGAGCTAATTCTATCTATAACATGGTCAATCAAGGCCATATTTTTAATTGCTCTGTCTGCTAGAACTATTGAAGCTAGTTATATTGAGCTATCCTTAACCCCTTTAATAGTTAAGAAATTGAAGTGAAATTTTTATTGAAGATATTATACATATAGATTAGAGTCTGTTTAAAATTTAAGGTTAAAATTTATTTTCTACAGGTTAGAAAAAATTTTCTAATTTAGGCCTAAAAGAGCTATTTTAGAGTCAATGAAGCTGATTTGTAGAATTGAGTTTAATTGCATTTTATGCATATCATTTGGGGGTTGTATGGTTAGAGTAGTATGTAGGAATATTATATTGGTGATTTATAAATGAAATTTTAACTATTAGGTGCTGAAAAAGCAAGGAAAGTTCAGATGAAAATTAAGCAAATTTGGTAAACCAGGTTTGCGTGTTTATAGGCTGTTTTGGTGAGTAGATGTTTAAGCCCTTAAAATATTTTTATATCAGAAATTAAATGAGATGTTTGATATTGTTTCATAAACCTGAATTGGTGAATTACAATTTTTTTAGATCAACTTGTTGATACTTGAATTACATGTTTTAATTTCAATCTTTCAAGGTTTCAATTTACAAGTTATATATGTTATTACTATACGCTTGTTTTGGTAACCTGATTTGAGATTATTTTAGTTACTTGATTTTCTAAGATCAATTTGTTTTCTTACTTTGGATTATGATGAGTGGTTTTTTTAATTTGAATATTTTATTGAACAACAATTATGACAGAAATGCTTTGACTAGTTATTTGATGGAAATGGTATTTAATTTGTGTATTACCACCCTATATAAGTTGTGTGAATGTGCTGAGTTGATATATGCACATTTGATATTGTGTTATTTGTTATTGCACAATAAACAACATGGCACTTGATTGTAGGATGGTGAATGGAGAAGGGTTATTCCGTGCTAATGTAGTCGAAGGGTTAGCCTTCAAGTGTGCCTAGAGAGTGAGTATGTAATGGCCTATATGTTATGGTCGGATTGTAATGCTTATTATAAGGATGGCTAATACATGTGAAATGTTGTATTGATGTTTAAAAAGACATGTGTTTTACTTGGCTATGCTTTGCACAAGTTTGAAAGTGAGAAAGGATTTGATGTTTTAAGTGGATTATAATATGATTCCAATCATTCTATTATTATCATTTAAGAATTTAAATATGTTTGGTTTAATCAAATTGTTTTCTGCTCGATATATCTTTTTGTTGAGTATTTTTGTACTCATTTTACTCTATTTTATAAACATTTTCAGATATCAAGGCTTGATAGTTGGTGGACAGAGTTGAGTGAGTGTGGATAGAAGTTTTAGAATAAGGTTGGCCAACATCCTCGTTAGAGAAGCCTTGTATTTTTATTTCTTAATATTATTGGTATAAGTATTGTAAAATAATATATTCTAAAGTTAAAGGGTGGTAGCTAGGTTATATGTAATATAATATTTGGTATTATATTTTACACTGCTTTAATGATGTTTTCTCTACTATGGTTTTAGTTTACAAAGATTATTATCAATCTAATTTGAAAAGGTAATTTTCTACATCATCTAATTTCTTTATATGTAATGTACTATTCAAAAATATTTTCAATATTATCCAATTGTTTTAAATATATTTCATTGTTCATAAATCTATATGAATAAGAACAAAATTTTATAAGAGATTAATTTAAATCCTTTTGAAAATATAACTATATTTATAATATATTTAGACTAAATTAGATAGTTTTGTTAATGGTTGGTTTTAAGTGTCCACCTCGAGCTATATGAGATGAGGTGTGACAATTTTTGGTATCAGAGCTTTGTTAAATGGTCCTTTAAACTATACTTTTATTGTAGTTAGATGAAATATTAAAAGTATTTTTGTTATATTTGTAGGATTCCACCAAGAAGGAACCGTGGTAGACCACCTATACGAGGGAGAGTTGGCCAACGGGGTAGTGATCGGGTAGAGTCTAGGGATGGTACTAATCCTGAGTTAGAGTTTGTAGCTAGGACCCCTATTATTGAGCAACCTCCACCTCTCCCACCCCTTGTAATATATGTTTTGTAACTTAATCCAAAAGTGCTTGCAGAGACTATCATTGCTACACTGACAACTCAAGAATAAAGGAGGAAACTTGGGGACATTATTGAGCATGCTAAGAAATGTGGGGCATTCGACTTTCATGGCTCTGTTGATTCTTGGGAGGCAGAAAAATGGTTGAGAGCTATAGAGAATGCCTTCAATACTCTTATTTAACTGAGGCACATAAAGTTGATAATGTGTATGGCCTTCTACATGATATGGCAGATGCTTGGTTTGCTCAAGTTAGATTATTACATGGAGGTCAGTTAACTGAGGATATGTTCAAGCCTGAGTTTTATAGGGAATATTTGATATATGCATTTAAGGTTGAAAGGCAGAATGAGTTCATTGCTTTGAAACAAGGGGCAATGTCAGTGCGAGAATATGTGGATAAATTTAAAGAGTTATATAAGTATACTTCAGATATTTTCCCAACTCAAGCTAAGAAATGTTACAGGTTTAAAGAGGGCATGCAGATTGTGTTGAAGAATGAATTATCGTTATATGAAGGCCAAAATTTTAGGGGCTAAGTTGAGAAGGCAATGGAGAAAGAAAAGCTGAGGGAAGAAATGGAACAAGAAGGCATATTAAAGGCTCCAATTTTAACAAAAAACCAAAAGGGATTCAGTAAGGGAGTTGGTACATCTCAGCAAAGATTAGAGACAAGAGGATTTAAAGGTAGTAGAGGGCCTTGGACTTTATTAGGCACTAATAGGCCATAATCTTCTCGGTTTAGTCAAAGCTCTGTGAGACAACCAATGGCCAATGTAGGCAATTCATTTAGAAGGACCACACCTTGTGTTACTTGTGGCCATGTACATGAGGGAGGAGATTATAGGAAGCGACTATCCAGTGTTTTGAGTATGGTAGATCTGGCCATATTAGGAAGAATTTTCCTAACCTTGTACAATTTGGCACCAGTACTAGTAGAGGAGTCCAAAGCATAGCTGGTAGAGGAGGTAAGACTTCTGGCTTTGGTAGAGGTACATGTAGAGGTTCAGGAGCCAGTGCTAGTAGAGAGGGTGGTGCATCTACATCGACATAACCTATTCAGCTTGTATAGATAGAGAGACCTTCAGTACAGCATGTTTTTGCGATAACACAACAGGAGGCAGCATCATCACATGATGTCATTTCTGGTGGGTTAACTATCTTTGATGAGAATGCATATGCATTAATTGATTCGAGTGTAACTTATTCATTCATTGCATCATCATTCACATCATTTATACCATGGGAAAAGAATGTGATGGACTGGGGTTTAGTTATAGACATACCAATGGGTGAATAAGTGGTTTGTAAACATGTTTATTAGGGTTGTGAGTTAGAGTTTGGGGGTAAGAATTTAGAAATAGATCTAGTGCCATTACTATTACAAATGTTTGATGTTATTCTTGGCATGGATTTCTTAACCAAATATCAAGCAATAATTGACTGTTATAAGAAGAAAGTAGAGTTCTAAATGATTACTGGTAGTAAAATTGTGTTCAGAGGTGAAAAGGGTTCAGAGCATTATAGCATGGTTTCAGCAGTAACAGTTAGAAGAATGATAAGAAAAGGGTGTGAAGCATTCTTGGCATATGTTAT
The DNA here is from genome assembly GCA_949671775.1 of Mallotus repandus. Taxonomy (NCBI): domain Eukaryota; kingdom Viridiplantae; phylum Streptophyta; class Magnoliopsida; order Malpighiales; family Euphorbiaceae; genus Mallotus; species Mallotus repandus. The sequence continues at coordinate 9,733 of CATIWM010106594.1, read as the reverse complement.
TAACATTGAAAATGATGGACAAAAGCTTGATAGTCTTCCTATGGTAAATGAGTTTACATATGTATTTCCTGAAGATCTTCCAGGATTGCCACATGATAGAGAGATTGAGTTCAGTATTGATTTGCAGTTAGGAATAACTCCTAGTTTGCAAGCTCCATATAGAATGGCTCTAACATCATTAAAAGAATTGAAGGTATAGTTACAAGAATTACTTGATAAAGGCTACATTAAGCCCAATGTATCACTTTGGGGAGCATCGATTTTGTTTATGAAGAAGAAGGATGGTACCATGAGATTGTGTATTGATTACAGATAGCTGAACAGGTAACTATATGCAACAAGTATCCATTGCCACGTATTGATGACATGTTCAATCAGTTGCAAGGAGCTAGAGTATTTTCAAAGATTGATTTGAGATCCGAATATCACCAGCTGAAGATTAAGGCTATAGATATGCCTAAAATAACATTTAAAACTTGATATGGGCATTATGAATTTTTAATGATGCCATTTAGGTTAATTAATGCTCCTACTGCATTCATGGATTTGATGAATAGAGTATTCAAGCCTTATCTGGATAACTTTATCTTTGTGTTTATTGATGATATTTTGGTGTATTCACAATCCAAGGAAGAGCATGGTGAGCATTTGAGAATTATGCTATAGATGTTAAGGAATAAACAACTGTATGCTAAGTTTAGCAACTGTGAATTCTGGCTAGAGAAAGTAGTATTTCTGGGGCATGTTATCTTAGCAAAGGGAGTGTATATTGATCCAAATAAGATTGAAACAATTCTCATTTAGAAACCACCTACCAGTGTGCATGAGGTGCGTAGTTTTCTAAGGTTGGCAGGTTACTATAGAAGATTTGTACAAAACTTCTCCATCATTGCTTTACCTTTAACAAAACTGCAAAGGAAGAATGTGAAGTTTGTTAGGAATAAAGAATGCCAAGATAGTTTTGATAAATTAAAGGCATGTTTAAATTCAGCACCAGTATTGACACTTCTAATGATGGGGCTAGAATAGGTTGTATATAGTGATGCATCTAGGAATGGTTTGGGTTGTGTACTGATGAAGCAAGGAAGGGTAGTAGAATATGCTTCTCGAATATTGAGGCCACTTGAGTTGAACTATCCTACACATGACTTAGAGCTAGTAGCAGTTATTTTTGCCTTGAATATTTGGAGGCATTACTTGTATGGTGAGAAGTGTTAGATTTTTATAGATCACAGGAGTTTGAAGTACATACTAAGTTAAAAAGAGCTAAATTTGAGGCAAAGAAGATGGGTTGAGCTTCTAAAAGATTATGATTTAACTATCGAATATCACCTAGGGAAAGCTAATATTGTAGTAAATGCACTCAGTAGGAAGTCTTCAGGTAGCTTATCTCATATATATATTGTTCCATTGTTACTTGAGTTAAGGGCATTAAATGTGGAGTTAGCTCAGGGTGAGAAAGGATCATTGCTTGCTACTTTGAAGATCCGACCAGTGCTGGTTAATAGAGTTAGGGAGGCATATGGTCAAGATGAGCAAATGGTGAAGATCAAGCAACAAGTCTAGCAAGGCAATAGGGCAGACTTTATGATCTCAGAGGATAGTACTTTGCTTTATAGGGGTAGATTATGTGTACCTAATGTTGAAGTTTTAAAAAGGGAAATAATGGAGGAAGCACACAATTCAGCATATGTTATGCATCCAGGAAGTATGAAAATGTACCATACTTTAAAGGACAACTATTGGTGGTCAGGGATGAAGAAAGACATTACAAAGTTTATGGATAGATGTTTAGTTTGCCCAGGTTAAAACTGAACATCAGTATCCAGCGGGATCATTATAACCTCTTCTTATTCCTGAATAGAAGTGGGAGCATATTACTATGGATTTTGTGGTTAGGTTACACAGGACTTAGAGAGGACATGATATAGTTTGGGTGATTATTGATCAACTCACTAAATCAGCTCACTTTTTACATGTGAGAGTAAATTACTCATTAGATAAACTTGTTGAAATCTACTTCAAAGAAATAGTCAGACTACATGGAGTTCCATTTTCTATTATATCAGACAGGGATCCAAAATTTACATCTAGATTTTGGCCGAGTTTACATCGTGCTTTGGGTACCAAGTTGAGGTTTAGTATAGCTTTTTATCCCTAAACTGATGCTCAGTCAGAGAGGAAAATCCAGACATTAAAAGATATGCTTCGAACTCGTGTGATGGATTTGCAAGGTAGCTGGGATAAACATTTACCATTGATGGAATTTGCATACAACAACACTTATCACTCTAGCTTAGGGATGGCACCTTATGAAGCTCTATATGGTAGGAAGTGCAGAACTCTAGTTTGTTGGGATGAAGCTAAGGAAAGATAATTACTTGGTCTAGAAATTGTACAAATAAAAATAGAAAAGATTTAGTTTATTCGGGATCGACTAATGGAAGCCCAGATAAGTAGAAGAGTTATGCAAACTTGAAGAGCGAACTGATTGAATATAATGTGGGTGATAAGGTCTTCCTAAATATTTCACCTTAGAAAGGAGTTTTACGGTTTGGTAAAAGGGGAAAATTGAGCCCTAGATATATTAGTCCATATGTGGTTGAGAGGATTGGCCCAGTGGCTTATAGGTTGGCTTTACCTCCAGAATTGTCTCAGATTCATAATGTTTTCCATGTGTCCATGTTGAGGAGGTATATGAGTGATCCTAGTCACATTTTACAAGTCCAACCCCTAGAATTGAAAGATAATTTATCTTATAAGGAAGAACCAATTGCAATTGTTGTTAGCAAAACCAAGGTATTGAGTAATAAAATCATACCTTTAGTGAAAGTGTTGTGGAAACATCGTGGGAGTGAGGAAGCTACTTAGGAATGAGAGGAAGACATGAAAAACCAATACCCTCATTTGTTCTAGCATAATTTCAAGGATGAAATTTCCTAAGGTGGGGAGAATTATCACACCCATACCCTAACTCTCAATACATTTGTATTCATTATGCATTGCATTTACATACTACATGTTGATTGAATTTAAGTATAAGTTAGCATATATAGATAAAGTTATAGAGGAAAGGACTCAATTGTAGCAAATGATTGTCCTTAATTGAATAATTGAAAGCTTGAAGATTTATAACTTAAGCATTCCATTAAGGACCAAAATGAGTATTTTACATATTCTTTAATTATTATTTTTGGGTATAGCTTCTTCCATCGTGACTTTAAGGAACAACCATAACAAAAAGAAAGAAAGAAAGAAAGAATACATAAGAAAAAGAAAAGAGAGTTTAAAGAGTTCTTGATTTCTTCAAGTTGAGCTAGTTTATAAAAGAGGGATTTGAAGATCCAAATCAATTTTTAGGCTGTAATCATTACCCCTAAATCTTTAGTGATTGATTTGGTAAGTATTTTAAGTATTTTAAATGATATAATTTAGGGTTCTTAAGTTGCAAATTTTGGGTTATTAGTCTCTGTAATTCTATCATATCTTGAGATAGAAAGCTCTAAATTGAGTTTTATTTTATGATAATGAAAATAAAAAGAGTTATCTAAAAATATTTATCTTTGAGCTTGGTTTTATTTAGTCTCTTTGTTAGTGTAATAGGAGAAAATATTTTATTGCTCAGTCTGTCAGTTTCTTTGAGCTAGTTGTAATTTTTTATCTATAATTATTTTTGTGGTTATGAAATTGATGTGAAATTTTTATAGAATATTCTAGACATAGACATCTATTACTGGTTAAAACTTTAGCTCAAAATTCCTTTTCTATGAGTCCCAAAAAAATTTTCAAAGTCAGCTTGTGAACTAGGTTTATAGAGTTCATGAGTTAAAACTTGTCTAGATACTTTTTGTATATCTTGAGGTAGGAAATTCCAAATTAAGTATGGTTTAATTCTGAAAAAATAAAGAATTTTGTAAAATTTTTTGGTTTTTAATTACAGCTAATTCTATTTGCAACATAGTCAATAGAGGCCATACTTTTAATTGTTCTGTCTGCCAGGACTATTGAAGTTGGTTATGTTGAGCTATCCTTAACCCCTTTAATAGTTAAGAAATTGAAGTGAAATTTTTATTGAAGATACTCGACATATATATCTGAGAGTTTGTCAAATTTAAGGTCAAAATTCCTTTACTACAGGTCAGTGCGATTTTTCTAATTTAGGCTTGAAAATAACTATTTTAGAGTCAATAAAGCTTATTTGTAAAATTGAGCTTAATTGCATTTTATGCATATCATTTGGGGGCTATATGGTTAGAGTAGCATGTGGAATTATTATATTGATGATTTATAAATGAGATTGTAATTGTTAGGCGCTAGAAAAGGCAAGAGAAATGCAAGTGCAAGTTAAGTAAATTTGGTGAACCGGGTTTGTGTGTTTATAGGCTATTTTGGTGAGTAGATCCTTAAAATATTTTTATATTAGCAATAAGATGAGATTTTTGATGTTGTTTCATGAACTTGAATTAGTGAATTACAATTTTTTTAGATTAGCTTATTGACACTTGAATTACATGTTTTAATTTCAAGCTTTCAAGGTTTTAATTTATAAGTTATATATGTTATTACTATATGCATGTTTTGGCAACCTGATTTGAGATTATTTTAGTTACTTGATGGTCTGAGATCAATTTGTTTTTCTTACTTTGGATTATGATGAGTGGTGTTTTTTAATTTGAATATTTTGTTGAACAATAATTGTGACATAAATGCTTTGACTAATTATTTGATGGAAATGGTATTTAATTTGCGTATTACCACCCTATATGAGTTGTATGAATGTGTTGAGTTGATATATGCACATTTGAGATTGTGTTAGTCATTATTACGCAATAAACAACAAGGCACTTGATTGCAATATGGTAAAGGGAGAAGGGTCGTTCCGTGCTAATGTAGTCGAAGGGTTAGCCTTTAACTGTGCTTAGAGAGTGAGTATGTAATGGCATGTATGTTATGGCCGGGTTATAATGCTTATTATAGGGATGGTTAATAGAAGTGAAATGTTGTATTGATGTTTAAAAAGACATGTATTTTACTTGGTTATGCTTTGCACAAATTTGAAAGTGAGAAAGTGTTATATGTCATTTATATATATAATTTTAGAAGCATTTTTATTGGTTTTATAATATATTTTTATAACTTTATTTAATTGTTAGTTAATTTTACTTGCATTTAGCATAATGCTATTAAATTGCATACATTTGCATGTTTGCATGTTTGTTTAATAATTAAGTGCATTATAATATCTAATCAAATTATTTATTGCAGTTTTGTGAATTGAAGCTAGTGCATGCCCATTTCTGGAACCGTGTTTGGAAGTCTCTCTACACAATCGTGTACACAAGCTAGCATACACCTGTGTGCTCATCAAGAATTCTGCACGTTTCTCTACACGCCTATGCAAGAAGGTGCACACTGGCGTGATTAAGGCTAAGCCTGATGAAAAAGTTATACACACCCCAAGTACCAAGACGTGCATAAAAAAGAATAGTACATTCCCTAGCACATGACCATGTGCTAGGCCATGCATATAAGATTTCTCCACACACCCGCGTACACATTCTCCTACACACCCTTCTGCATGGTCGTGTGCTCGGGTGTGTGCTCATAAAAAATCTTCCTCTTTCATTCAAGATTACAAAATTAAAAGATTTATAAAATTAGAAGATTACAGTATAAGAATATTATAGAATTGGAAGTTTTGGGGCTATAAAATGAAAAGATACTAAGCCTAGGGGATTAATTTTTCATTCAATAATTCATTCACCAATCCATCAATCAGAGATATTTTTTAGTAGAGGAGAAATAGAGATTCAACCATACCACGTTCAACAAGAATTGTTCTCATGTTTAGATTATCTTTGATTATGTTTATTTCTATTATATGTAACTAATTTATTCAGGGTTTGGATTCGTGTAGCTAGACTACTACTTGTTTGGATTTTTATGTTTTAATTCAATAAGTTAATATTCAATCAATTTTATGAGTTGTGCTTGTTGTCTTGTAGTCAATTAAGGGCCCAATTGTTTGCATGCTTGTGGATAGATTAGAGACAATGAAAGTTGCATGATTTATTAGCTCATAGACTCATAAAACTTAGGAACCTCGATCATGAAAGTAGACGAATCCTTTAAGGAGTATTAAATTGCTAAGGAACTTTATGAGTCTTAATTAATTAACTTGACCATGAAAATAGGCGGTAATTAGTTTTGGCATGCTTAAATGATCTCAAAAAATACTTTTACTAATTTGAATAATTTACCCTTTACTGTATTAAAAAGTTGAATTAAGATTTAATCTTGTAATTCGAGTAAGTGTCTAGTGAAGTGAATCCAGGCTCTAGTTTTTAATTATTAATTTTTAGAATTTATCTTTGTTAGTTAATATATTTTTCTGTCTTAATTAATTTGTTTTGTTAGGTTGTGGAAATAAAATTATGGTTGGTACTTGGTATCAATCTCCTCATAAGAACGATACTCGATACTCAAACTTGAACTAGAGAAAGTAAATCTAGAGATCAAAAAGACTTGCAAAAGAAACCGCAAAGAGAAAAGAGAAAAAGATAGAAGAATGGTTGGACAAGGAGCTCAAGAAAGAGGTTTAGAAGAATAAGGTGTTCCTAGTCTCATAGGAAGCCAAAACAATATTGTGAAGCCAACCATCAAAGCTAACAATTTTGAGATCAAACCTGCATACATCCAGATGGTTTATAATATCAGTTTGGTGGACTACCATCAGAAGATCCCAATGCTCAACTAGCTTCTTTCCTTGACATTTACTACATTTTCAAGATCAATGGAGTGAGCACAGATGCTATTCACCTCAAACTATTTCCATTCTCATTATAGGACAAGGCGAAGTTATGGTTAGGATCATTGGCACCTAATTCCATCACCTCATGGGATACACTTTCTAAAGCCTTTCTCGCTAAGTATTATCCACCTAAAAAGGCTACCAAATATTTCTAGGACCTCACTAAATTTAAGCAATAACCCGAAGAATCTCTCTAAGATGCTCGAGAGAGATTTAAAGACTTACAAAGACATTTCCCACACCATGGCATTCCAGAGTGCCTACTAATGCAGGCTTTCTACTAAGGACTGTTTGAGTCCTTGTAAATCACTATTGATGCTACTGTCCAAGGTAGTTTTATGAGCAAAAGCCCTGATGATGCTTATGCACTCTTGGAGAAAATGGCTTCAAACAACTATCAATGGCATGGGGAGAGAAATCAACCCAAGAAACCTACAGGAGTGTATGAAATTGATAGTCTAAGCATGGTGAATGCCAAATTAGATTCCCTTACCAAGAAGTTGGAAAAGCTAAATTTGCTAGATTCCCATCTCAAGTACTCTTATGTGAAGTATATGGAGGAGGACATTCTACCACAGAATGTCAACAAGGTAACATTTTCTCTCAAAGTTGTTCCATTGAGCAATTAAATGCTTTAAATGATTTTAATGGCAGGCCTTAAGGGAACCCCTACTCCAACACATACAACCCTGGATGGAGAAATCACCCAAACTTTTCATGGTCCAATCAAGGTGGAAACCAAAACTCAGGCCAACTATTGGGATATAAAGCTCCACCATCACCAGGATTTCAGTAGAAGAACACAGGCTCTCAACCTGAGTCTAAGTCCAACCTGGAGATGATGATAGAAAACATCATATAGTCTCAAAACAAGGTGAACCAGAAGCATGACGAAGAATTTAAGTAGATATATTTACGTTTAGATCAGTTGGCAACTCAAAATAAGATGCTAGAACACCAAATAGCATCACAAGCAACCTCTTCTAATTTTTGGCCAACGGGTCTTTTCCCAAGTCATCCTGAGAACCCAAGAGAGCTTATGAATACAATAACCTTAAGGAATGGAAAGCAATTGCCTGAGATTAAATGTAAAGGTAAAGAGCCAAGAGTTAAACCTAAGCAAATTCAAGATAAAGTAAAGAAGTCAAAGGAAAATGAGGTCAATCAAATACCTGAGCAAAGAAAGACACCCTGTTTACCTTTTCCCTAAATGATGAAAAATACAGCACTTGACAAGCAATTTCAAAAGGTCTTAAAAGTGTTCAAGTAGCTAGATATCACCATTCCTTTTCTAGAGGCAGTAACTCAAATGCCAAAATCTACCAAATGCCTTAAAGATATCATATCTAATAAAAGGAAGTGGGAGGATTATGATACTATACCAATGAATGAAGAGCGTTGTGCTGTTATCAAAAATAAGCTCCCTCCAAAGCTTAAAGATCTAGGGAGTATCACTATACCCTGTATTGTTGGTAAATTTTCTATTAGTAGAGCTCTTTATGATCTTGGCGCTAGTGTAACCATTATGCCTTTATCTTTATGTAGGAAATTAAATATAGGTAAGCCCAAGCCTACAAATATTTCCTTGTAACTGGCTGACAGATCCATAGTCTATCCTAAAGGAATTTTAGAAGATGTGCTAATTAAAGATGGAGAATTTTATGTGCCTTGTAACATAGTGATCTTAGAGATGGAGGAAGATTCCCAAATCCCCATAATCTTGGGACGACCTTTCCTAGCTTCAGCTTGAGTAATAATTAATGTCAAGAGAGGAAAAATAAAACTTGAAGTTAGGGAAGAGAAGGTTGAGTTTGATGTATTCAAAATGGCACAATAATCTTCATCAATGACTTCTTCTTTTCGGGTGGATGTAGTTGAGGTTTGTGCTAAAGATGGTCTTCCACAAGTGTCCAAAGAGCCACTTAAAACCCGCTTCACTCATGATACCAAGGAGGTGAAAGCAACCAAGAAACTTAAGAAGAAAAAGGGACCTCTAAAGAAAGTTATTAAAGAGTGGCGAATTAAAAGTGCTGTGAAAGATATGGATTTTTAGAATTTTTCATCTTCTTTTCAAGTGCTAAATAAGCAAGCTCGGGTGGGGGTAGATTATTCTTTAATCAATCCTCCTTGATGATCAAATGAAAATTCAGTCGAGCTAATGACTTTAAACAATTGCTTAATGGGAGGCAACCCATTCAACTTCAATTTGTTTAAACATTTTTTATTTTTATTTTTCTGTATCTATTTAATTAATTTTTCTTTTTTTATGCTATTTTTTGCTGCTTGATTTTTTAGAACTACAGAGGTGGATGTGCACGTTCATGCAACGGACGTTTACACATAGTTATGAGCATGGTTGTATCCTCGTTCGTGTATTGAATTTTTTATTGCATATGTGCCCACACGGGTAAGTACATAACCATATAATTTTTTCTCTAAAAATGTTTTCAGCTGTACACAACATAACACACCACTGTGTACTTATCTTTGCCATACACAACTACAGACACGGTCTGATACATGATCGTGTGCATTCATCTGGCTTACGCGTCCCTCTACACGATGTGCACTCAACCGTATCCTCTCACCTCTCACACACATGCATGTACATGGATTGTGCACTCAATCGTGCACACATAATTGCACTACATGGTCATGCACATGGTCAAGTATACAACCATGTGCAACATTCAAAAGCTTTTTCATTGAAAAATTCATTTGATCAATTTCATAAGCGTGCAACAACGTGCAACACGCTCAAAAATAATTTCTAGCATTTTCATTTTTTTAAATTAATTTAATTTATTTATTTATTTTTCTTCTTTTCCCTTTCTTTTGTACTATCATTTTTATTTCTTTTCTCGCACTAGTTTTTATATACTACCTATGTTTGTTTTCGGTCTTTTTAATGTTGTTTCCTTA
>CATIWM010106558.1:0-12383 GCA_949671775.1 Mallotus repandus | reverse complement strand
TGCTGAAATTTTCTCTATATGGAAGTGGTTCTCTCAACCTTTAAAAACCCCCCAAAACTTTCCTTAAAGCTTCTATTTATAGACATTTGAGGTTAGTGGCATTTAATTTAATGTAAATTCCCTTGAATATTCAAGGTTATTAGGTAATAGTATATACTCTCCCTTTAAAAGGTTGACACTTGTCCTAGTATATTCCAAATTTAGAATATTCCTAACTTGGAAAATATCTTTTTTGACAAGTGTCCCTTTAGGATAAGGATAAGGAGAGGTAGATAGTTGTGGGACACATTTTAACCATCGGAGGTCAAAATTTTGACTTTTTGCCAAATGGGACCCACTGACACATTGAAATTTTAGAAGACAGTTTCAAACTAAAATTCAACTCCGGGGCTCTATCTGACCACCAAAAAGACTCGTTGACCAAAGTTTGACTTTTATTCTCAAGGCTTCCAAAGGTTAAATTAAAGCTTCCAGAATCAAAACCAGTCTGAAAACTACAAAAAATAGACTGTAAATAGCCCTTACATAGGGTTGTACTTATTGGTTTAGAAGACACGACTCGACTGAACTTTTCTTTAATTATTCTTCTTAATACCAAAGGGGTAGGGTTAAGGTTTGATTGGGGTTTGGTCAGGTCTTGAAATGGTGTATTTGGTGATAGGTATGGTTTTAGTGATTTGGTGGATTTTAAAATGTCTTGAATTTTAATTCTCTTTATCAAATTGACTGTCTGATGAGATATTTTAGCTTTTTCATCATCAATTATCAGGGTTTTGAAAAATGACCCCAACAGTTTGCCCCTTACTTTAAAGGAATTTGTGTGTTCTTACCAAAACATTTGATAGAAGAATTGTGATCTGTATGTTATGGTCGTCACACACAAATTCTAACAAAGCATAAAAACAAACTCTAGAGTTTGAAGATCATACCTGAGTTCATTTCTGCTTGTCGTTTTCCATTGCTTCCTGTGAACTCAAACTTGAAAACACAAGTTAATACTGAAAATTTCATAAGTTTTTAAAACCAACCGGGAATCGCTTAGAGTCCTACATAAGTTGAGAGTCTCCTGGAGTCTCAAACTAATAAAGAAAACTGAGAATCACTTAAAGTCTCAGATAATTTGAGAGTCGCATGGAGTCTCAAATAGGAAAGGAAATCAAGAATTTCTTGGAGTCTCGAACAAGTTAAGAATCTCCTGGAGTCATACAATTTGAGAATCATCTGGAGTCTCGATCTGTAAAGGAAATCGAGAATTGCTTGAAGTCTCAGATAATTTGAGAGTCGCATGAAGTCTCAAATTAGAAAGGAAATCGAGAATCACTTGGAGTCTCGAACAATTTGAGAATCGCCTAAAGTCTCAAACTATAAAGGAAATCAAGAATCGTTTGGAGTCTTAAATGAGTTGAGAATTGCTTGGAGTCTCATACAATTTGAGAATCACTTGGAGTCCTAAACTGTAAAGGAAATCGAGAATCGATTGGAGTCTTATACAATTTGAGAATCACCTAGAGTCTCAGATAATTTGAGAGTCGCATGGAGTCTCAAATTGGAAAGGAAATCAAGAATCGCTTGGAGTCTCGAATGAGTTAAGAATTGCTTGGAGTCTTAGATAATTTGAGAGTCGCATGGAGTCTCAAATTGAAAAGGAAATCGAGAATCGCTTGGAGTCTCAAACAAGTTGAGAATCACCTTGAGTCTCAGATAATTTGAGAGTCGCATGAAGTCTCAAATTAGAAAAGAAATCAAGAATGAAAATTCATATTTGATGATTTTGACATTTTGAAAATAAACACTTGGGATTTTTAATATTTTTCTAAGATTTTTGAAAAATTGGAGTAGAAAATAGACTGTAATTTTGAAATATGACTGCCATTTTTTTATTTAAAAATAAAATCCACCGGGAAATATGTTTTATTTTTGGAAACAAATATTAGAAATTTGATTTTTTTTAAAATTTTTGATAAACTGATAAGACAATTAAAAATAAACTGTAAATTTTGAAGAAAAACTCATTGGGGAGATTTACTTTTAAAAATGAACAATATAAATTTAAATTTTTGAAATTTTTGATAAACTGAAAAGGCAATTAAAAATAGATTGTAATCTAAAACAGACTGCAAATTTTGAAAGAAAAATTATTGGGAATTTTATTTTGAATAAATATGTAGAAATATGATGCAAAAATGCAATAAAAAGCAAAGAGTTACTTACCTATGAAATTTTGCTTTGTTAAGAGCCTTTTTGCACCTCCAATGGTATTTTTGAAATTTTAGTCTCTAACTTTCCATTTATATCCAAAAATCTATATCTTATCCGTAAAACCTTATAAAAAATACTCTGAAAATCCTCTGAATTCACTACAACTTCGGATGGCACAACGAAGGACTCCAGAAGCACTCGGACAAAAATCAGTGCATCCTTTGACTAAGAAACATAGAGGATTACAAGTTCCAACAATTAAATTACTTTAAGGAGAGGCTCCCCCTTTGCTCCATGATCTCTCCAAGCATATTGCTCATATCTGATTAGTTTTTCTTGTAATTTCTTTGAAATTTTAAGTACCCGTGCACCTAGGAACTTGATTTAGGTTAAGTTTGATGTTTAGGATGTGTTTAGGTTGGATTTTTATATGTTTGGATGATTTTCCAATGAACCATGATGAATAACCAGTTTTAGCACATGAAAAACTGATTTCGCCCCTTGAACAACTGTTTTTGCTTATGTTTTTAACCTTATTCTGAACATAAACAGTCGGTTGTTCATCACCTAAAACTAATTGTTCATCATTTTTTTTATGAATTTTGGGTCTTTTGGGTGATGGTTGGTTTAGCGTTTGACTTTCGAATGTTTTGGTGTTTCAGATAGATAAGGTTGGACTAATAAGAGGCGACAGAAACCTTAGATTAGCTTGTGCTTAGTACAAAGAACTTTTGATCTTTGTCCTAGCTCGGATCTCAATGACAGGCTTTGATGACTTTATGTCCATCCTCCCACATGAAACTCATCTGACTGGAAACTTAGATGGACTTCAGGCACTATTTGAGAGGTGGCAAAACACCATACACACCTTTCATTTCAACTTTGGGGAGATCACTATCAATCTAGTCGATTTCCACTTGATCACTGGTTTGCCATTTACTGGAGTACAAGTACCCTTCGATTGTTGTTTGTATTCTCCTCGCCTTAATGGTGAGAGCAAGAGATACATCATGCAGTTATTAGGTCATCCTTTTACTTCACTCAATTATCAGGGTAGAGTAGTGCTTTGGTACTCGAGGATCTATGATGCTTGTCAGGATTGGATCCCCTCTAATGCTATTGAAGTTTACCAACTTGCCCGATGTTTTCTTCTTTTCCTTATTGGTTCTTGTGTATTCTGTAACATTGAGAGTAGTATGGATTTATGCTTTCTGCCTGTCATGTGCAATTTAGATGCAATTAGTAGCTATAACTAGGGTGGTGATACTCTTATACACCTTTATGGTTGCTTGGACAAGGTTTGCATAGGTCATAGTGATCTTAGTGGTCTCTAGAGAGCTCTAGAGGTAAACCCTTTATTCTTCCTACCGCTCTACTTTTTTCTGATTCTTTATTGACATGTCTAACTTTCTATTTTTCATTTTGCACAGATTTGGGCATATGAATATAACGTCTTTCCCCCACCTCAAATGGAACATGAAGATGATGATGTAACTGTCATTCCTCGAGGGGCTTGTTACTTGAGTGATCATAGGGGGACATCTAAGGATTTGGCCCATCATAGAAGTCACTTAAACAGATTAAACTTTTATGATGTAAGTTCCTGCAAATAAAGAAAAACTTAGCTAACATTCTTATCTTTATTCATTTATTTTTACCTTTATTTGACAGCTGTGTCATGAGCCATTTGGAGCCGATATTAGCACACTCGAATTTGTTAGTGCTTTACGGATGAGATGAGTTTTACTTGAGGCCTTTTTGTAGGAGTTAGTTCCTCGGTGAATGAGTTTGACATTGGTGGATTAGTCCTAATAGTCGACGTGTACCTCACCTTCCACCATTTGCCATGACTTCTGCTAAGACAGTATGTGGTAGAGTTTTAGAGCTTTCGTTGGTAGGCTTTCCATGTGACATGTTCTTGGAGCCTTTTAAGGAACATGCTTATGTCTGGTTTATCCAGACACGTCTGCTACACATTGTACTTGATAGTGTGTATCCTATTGGATCGAGCGTGATCCCTTTTGACATTCATTCCACTACCTCTAAGGTATTATTTTATTCTTTTATAATTTTATTTTGTCTTTTTCTTTTATATTTATTTATGATTAAAGTTCACAGGTTCACAAGAGAGGACGAACGGAGTCTAGTACTCAAGGTGAGGCAGGCCTCTATCGACACAACATTAATGTCATTCCTGGGGATTTCACTGGAGAAGTGAACTTGGAATTCCCAGTTCTTGACTTTGCTTATGAGGCAGAGATTCACGAGGAGCTTCCCACTCTGGATTGTCAACCTGTAGCTTTTACACCAGCTGAGACCACTCATGTAAAATACCTAAAACTTCATCTTGAAATTGTGCTAGTGGTAAATAAAGGAATAATAATCATATTAATCTTAATGCGGGTTAAAAGGTCATCAGTAGAGAAATTGATGTAAGGGCTATATAGTGTAAAGAATCTTGTGTCCAAGGTTAACAAGAAAGCAATGGTAAGCACAAGTATACATGTGTAAATAGATAAGCATATAAATGAACAATATTAACGCACATATGACTATGAATAAATAATTATAAATGTATGCATGTATAAGTATGAACTAACAACTATATGTATGAATGCATGTGTATGAATGCATATGTAAGTATGAATGTTTATGCAAACTCTAATCACTATTGTGTCTCAACTGCAGGAGCTCCTTTTTAAGAATAGGCGTATGAAACAATGGATGACTGAGTATGAATATGAAATTCATGACCTGAGGAAGCAATTATCTAGGAGTCACAGCACCAGATAGACTTCTATCTTGTTCTAGCCGCTTTCCAATTATCCATATGTATCCCGAACTTATGTATCTCCATGGCTTTATTGAGATTCGAGGATGTTGATCACTAGTTATAGACATGTTATTTTGCTTGCACGACTCGTACTTATAGTGCTTGAGAATGTTATTTTGAACATGTTACACTTGTAAGATATATTTAGAGAAGCATGTTAAATTTTTCTTTCTATTTATCTTTGAGCTGATAAATTATTCTTAAAAATTTAATAACAAAACCCTAAACATGATTTGAAAAGAAAGGTAAAGAGAATTGAACAAAAATTTAGGTTTTACAAAGGGTTAAGGAGATAAAAAAAAAAACTTTTGCAAAATGTTGCAATTTGGTCCTTGGTAGAGAAAAGTGTGGATAAGATCCTAGCCATATTGTGGTCCCTATACAATCACCATTCAACTAATAAAGTTAAACCTTGTCTTTTAGTCCCCCACATTAGTTATTGACCAATGGACATTAAAACTTTACCCAAAGGATAAAAGGTAACTCTAGGGTTTTATTTTGACAATAAATTCATCCTTATGCTTCATCAACACCCTCACAAATGAAGATTGGTTACACCTCAAAAAATACAACCTTTATCATCTCAAGTTCTTGAATTTAAAGCTTGACTACAACTTTCTTCATGGCACTCTCACCTTTTGGGATCCCACTCTTCATGTGTTTAGGTTTAGGGAAATGGAGCTATGCCCCACTTTGGAATAATTCTTATCAATTTTGGGTATCAAAATATCCCCTCAACAAGAGATGGCCATTCTGTATTTAGACCTAGTGGTTGTACATGCTATGAATCACCTCTTTACCATAAGCAAGAGTGAAGCTAATGGTTACATTATTTCAGGTTCTTTCATCTTTGTTTGTGGCTTAATTCACCATCTTCAATCTAATCTTGATTTTTGCAATTTAATTCCTATCATTGGGAGCATTATTCTTGGCTATCACCTCTTTGAATGTGATAAGATCATATTAGGGCTTATGGATGGAAGGGTGTTGTCTATTTTGATTCAAATTGATGTTTAGATGAATTTGACACCAAAATTTGTTGCTTTGGTGGTTTTAGCAGAGACTTTGAATGGTTTGGACAAGGTTAAAGTCAATAAGAATGTTTGATTTAGTGGAAGTGTATTGGTTTTGCAAGAAAGGGGGGTCATGCCTGAATAACCAGTTTTGCCACCTAAATAACTGGTCTAAGAGGCATGAATAATTGGTTTTCAGACACCAACAGTCGGCTTTCCACTATGGATAGCCGGTTTTGCACTTTGACTTTCTAATGAGGTTTGTGTTTGTGTTTTGTAGGTTTAGCTTATAGAGAAGCTGAAGGTAGTAATGCCCCATAATCTTTCAACCAATAATAGGCCTACTCACTTCTTGAGAAGGAGAATTTTGTTGGGGTTTAACAAGAAAGAAGAATGGGTGGCTTGGATGCATAGTTTGGGCGAGAAGGATGTGCAATGGGATTGCCCTTGGTGGAATTTTTCTAATGTGTGCTCAAGGAGTTTTCACACCTATGTAGCTCTCATTGGATTTAGGCAATGCTCTTTCTATCATCCTTCAAGGATTACAAGACAATAAGGATTGAAACAACATCCCACTCATATGCCTTATCTCCTTAATGTTGGTGCACTCACCTAGTCTTTTATTGAAGCAATCACTTAATCATGGTCTAAAAGAGTTATGTTACACCACATTCATAGAAATCAAGGCTTCTTAACCACTCAAGAGTACAAGAATTGGTTAAAAGGTGACAATGAAGTAAGTGGAAGTGGTGAAGGTAGTTCTAGGGGCTAGGTTTAGCTTGAAGATTTAGACAACTTTTAAGATGCAAGCTTTTATTGTATGAACTATGCTTTATATAATGAAATAAAATTTGGCTATTAAAATGAACAAAATTGAATCATGTTTATTGCTTGTAAAACAAACATCATAATTTTGCATGCACATTCAAATGCATAAATTAACGACAAGAATGCACCTAAGCATTATCAACTTAAATGTACTCATTCTTGACCATAAAAGGGATAAATAATATAGAATTTCTCAAAGATCAATCCAATTGGCAATAAGAATTTCTAATGATGTTAATGAGCTCTTTCGAGTTTTCTAGCTAACGTAACTCTCAAATATCCCTTACTTTTGCCTAAGACGCCCTTTTTGGGTTTTCATCTTAGCAGGAATTATTTTCATTTTCATCATTTTTTCCCCTAAGTTTTGCCTAAATCGCCCTTTTTGGGGGAACCTCTAACTTTTGCCTAAGCCATCCTTTCGGGTTTTTGACTTAGCGAGGATTTTTTTATTCTTTTTTTTAATTTTTTTAGTACTTTACTTGGAGACTAGACATAGTACTTCTTCAATCTGTCCAAATTCATAGGCTCTGTAAATTCATTTCCCTCGAGATCTGATTGTGCCTTTCGGGAGTATTCTCTTGACAAGATAAATGCCTTCCCAATTCAGCTTGAATTTTCCTCTAGGATCAAATGGAACTAATTTAGCTTATTTCATAACCAAATCACTTTCTCGAATCTTGATGAATTTGAATTTTTTGTTAAAGTCTGAGCAATTCTTCTCTGATAAAGTTGCATGTTAAATGCTGCCCTAAGTCTTTTCTCATCCATCAGAGTCACCTCTTCATATCTAGATCTAGTGTAGATGGTAGTGTTTAGCGCGCATCCAAGATTTTAGCAACCGCGACATTGTTTGAGCTCAGGGCTCCAGTGAACACACTACTATATCACAAAGACAGAGCTTGGAGAAGAGGAGTCGCCACCCAGGGTAATAACTGGGATAAATCGAAGGTGGTGGTAACTTGATTCTCTAAAAGAAGTTAGCACCACAACTAGAAAATTCTGGAAACGGAATTCCAACTTCTTTTAGTCTCATGTTCTTTAAAATTAGTTTATGAATTACTATTTTATTCCCCAATTACATACAATTTCATTAAACCCTAATTTGAACATCCATCTAACCCTAAGGCAACCAATCAATGAAAAGGCACATAAAAATGCATTCAAAACGCAACGTCTCTAAATCTAAACTACATTTGATTTTAATTTTTAAGTTATCTAAATCTACTTATTTTATTTACAAAATGTAATTGGACTAAATGTGGGCCTATATTTTAATTGTATTAGTGAGCTTAAATCTATTATTTTTAATTTTAAAAGTAGGCCTAAATCTACCAAATTTTAAGAGAAAAATGGATTTAAGTTAATTGGCCTAATTCTACTTATTTTAATTTAAATGAAATGATCTTAAATCTATTTATTTTAAAAGAAATGATTTAATGGGCTGAGTTAAGTCTAAATTTATTTTATTAAATAAAATGGGCCTCAATCTAATTTAACCTAAATGGGCCTAAATTAATTTTAATTAATTAAAACCTAAAAACCAATTAACAAATAAAGAAAACAACATATCAAAACACAACACACTGTGATTTGTAACCTAATTTTTACATGCAATCCAAAAATTAATCTAAAGCCACCATTGATTTTAATAGGCTTTTACCAAGTGAACCTAATTTACTGATTAATTTTAGAAAGAAAAAAAAAATGATTTTACTATTTTTTTTCCCACTATCGGGGCTATTACAAAATATTACGTACAGAAATAATAAAAAAATGAATTAATTACATGCCCAAATAAACTAAATAAATAAGCAAAACACACAGAAAACACAAATAAATAAAATAAAATAAAATCTGGAAGCTAAATGAAACTACATGATTTTTAATTCATGGCATTCAATAGATCTTCACAGGTATTTTATCATCTACGTCTTCTCCAAGGTGTATATCTCCATAATCAAGAAAAGGAATAAAAAAATACAGAAGACAATAAAAGTGATTAGAATAATAAATAAATAAATAAAAAATAAAATAGAGAATAATAAAATATAGCAAAAGAAGAATTAAGACAAAATAGAAAAGAAGAAAATAAACAAAGAAGAAGAAGAAGAAGAATGTAGTGTAGATGCCATGTGATTACTCCTCAGAGTGGGTTTAATCACCGTTTTGGTATAGAATCCGTAGAATTTTTTATTTCTTTTTGCACGGCTTTTTGCTTGTTTAAAGAACATAAAGAAAAAAATATTTTTTATTGCCAAGTTTTCTGTGACATTTTTTTCTCAATTTTTCTCTACGTTCTCTTTTTTCACTCTAAATTTTTTCTCTCTCTCTTTTTTTTTCTCCAGAGCTCTCTCTCTGCCTTCTAAAAAAAATCCCCCTCTCCTCTACCTATCTCTTTTCCTTTTTAACTTTATCCCAAAAACAACCCCCGTAGGTTAGGTTATGTTGTTAGCAGAGAGGATAAATTTCCCTAAAAATCACCAGATAAAAACTTTTATTTAAATTCAAAACATATCCCGATGATAAAATTAACAAGATAAAACTACGCTTATTAATCTTTTTTCTGAAATTAATTTTTGACCAATCAAATTTTAAAAAAATAATTTTAAAAAAATTAAAAATTGGGTGACGGTCGGAAGAGTGGAATTCTGACTAGAAATATGTAATTCCGGTCGGAATTACATATTTCTGATCCAAAATTTACACTTTAGCCCGCCCTTTTCAACTTTCCTTATTTAAAACTGACCCACCCACAAAATTAACTAAAAATGTTGCAATTGAGTCCTTTAAAACCTTGCCATTTAGTCCTAAAATTCGAAATTCAAAATTCTA
Organism: Mallotus repandus; assembly: GCA_949671775.1. Taxonomy (NCBI): domain Eukaryota; kingdom Viridiplantae; phylum Streptophyta; class Magnoliopsida; order Malpighiales; family Euphorbiaceae; genus Mallotus; species Mallotus repandus. The sequence goes on along the minus strand of CATIWM010106558.1, from coordinate 2,678 downwards.
AGAATCTATTTACAACGAATTATCATCATCGGATCATCTGTCACATCTGCACTACTATCCTGAAATTTGGTGCTTACATCTGGCCCATTCAGATTCTGGAATTTTTGCTTCTAAAACCACTCTCAAAAACTACAATTCAACTTCTACCGGTAACACTGCTTCCATTCCATACACCAATAAATAAGGTGTTGCACCCGTAGCTGTTTTAGTTGTAGTTTTGTATCCCCACAAAGCATATGGTAATTGTTCAGACTAGTCTCTGTAAGTTTTGACAATTTTACTGAGAATTTGTTTTATGCTTTTATTTGCTGCTTCAACTGCATCATTCGCTTGAGGTCGATCCGGGGATGACTTATGATGCTTAATCCCATACTATTGCAATAAATCTCTCACTTCTGCTTGAAACTGTACACCATTATCAGTTTTGATGTGATGAGGCACCTGTAAATCAAGTTCTTTTCAATGAATTTTGCCATTTGCTCTGCCCCCAACTTTTTGAAGGACTCGGCTTTAACCCATTTTGAGAAATAATCAACTTCCACAACTATAAATTCATGACCATTAGAAGCTGGTGGAGCAATTTTTCTCATTATGTCAATTCCATATGCTGAGAATGGCCACAGAGAAGTTAGAGTTTGGAACATTGAAGGTGGAATATAAGAAACATTACCATGCAATTGACATTTGTGACAACTTCTAACAAATTGAATACAATTATGCTCCATTGTTAACCAATAATATCCCTGTCTCATAATTTTTCTTGCTAGCTCTTTACCAATCATGTGGAGTCCATATACCCCTGAATGCACATCTCGTATAATATGTTCTGCTTCTTTTTCTAAAACACATATGAGAGGCAAAGCTTTATCTCTTTTGCAGAAAACCCCATTTAAAATGAAAAATCTTTTTACAAGAGATCTCAATAGCATTTTGTATTTCTTACTAGCATTTTGTAGAAATTCACCATACTCCATTAATCTCAAAATGTCTGAATACCATGGCTTCTTTTCTTCTACCACAACTAGAACTTAGGTGCTCTTAAAACATGGAACTCTAGCCTTCATCAAGATCACTGGTCTCACTAACAAACCTTTTGAATTATCCTAAACAGAAGCTAAAGTTGCTAAAGCATCACCAACTTTATTGTTCTTTCTCGTTAAATGAACAAACACCAGTTCTTCGAAGTATTTCTTGAGATTTTTAATGTAATCCAAATAAGGCTTGAATTTTTCTTCTCTGACTTCCAATTCCTTGTTAATATGTGAGATAACCAGTTTTAAGTCACCCAATACCTCAACTCTTTTTATTCTTATTATAATAAAAGCTTTCGAATCACAGATACAAGCTTCATACTCTGAGAAATTATTAGTTACTGAGAAATCTAATCTTTTTGCTATCGGAATCTAATCTCCAGTCGTGAAACTAGGATCACGCCGATTCTTGCACCTTTTTTATTCATCGCACCATTGAAATACATTCTTCATCTTTGTACCTTAATTAATCCAATTTCTTCATCTGGAAAAAAAATGTCAATCTTGATCATCTTCTATTGGTTGTTGAGTAAGAAATTCAGCAACTGCTCTTCCTTTGATTACTTTCTTTATCAAATATTCGATATCAAATTTAGAGACCAAAATCAACCATCTACCTAATTTACCAACAAATTAAGGTGTAGCATACATATATTTCATTGGATCCATCTTTAAAACTACTTGTACTCTGCAAGACTGAAAATAGTGCTAAAGTTTTCTTGTTGCCCATACCATAGCCAAACAAATCTTCTCAATGATCTTGTGTTTCTCTTCACATGGAAGCAACTTCTTGCTCAAGTAATAAATTATGAATTATGTCCCACTATCATCTGCTTGAGTTAACATTGCCCCTAATGCGGATTCTTCAACACACAAATACAAGACAAGTGTATTCCCTAGTTGTGGTGGCCTGAGTACTAAAGGATTCAACAAATATTGCTTAACTTTTTCAAGTGCAATTTGACACTGTTCATTCCAAATTTTGGGCTGATCCTTTCTCAACAGCCTAAATATCAGTTCACATATTGAAGACATTTTAGAGATAAATCTGTTGAAGATGACCTAAAAAATATCTTATTTATATTTTTATTTTAGGAATTAGCATTTCTTGAATTGCCATGATCTTGTCTAGATTAATCTCTATGCCTTTTGAACTGACCATATATCCTAACAGCTTACATGAAGATATTGTAAAAACACACTTTTTTGGATTAAGTCTAACACTGAACTTTGTCAACCTCTTCATAAACTTCTCTAGATCTCTGCAATGTTCTTCAAAAGTTTCTAATCTAACCACCATATCATCGACATACACTTCCATTTCTTTATGAACCATATCTCCGAAAACCTTTTTCATAGCTCTCTGATATGTTCCACAAGCATTTTTCAATCCAAATGGCATTACTTTGTAACAAAAGGTACCCCATTCTATGACAAAAGCAGTTTTAACCTTGTCTGTGACAGCCATCATTATCTGATTAAATCTTGCCATCCCATCTGAACATGTGTAATACTTTTTACCAGCAACAGAGTCTATCAAAACATCTATATGAGGCAATGGAAAATCATTCTTTAGAGTTGCCTTTTTCAAATCTCTATAATCAACACACATTCTAACTCTTCTATCCTTTTTTAAGACAGGGACAA
>CATIWM010106376.1:0-19957 GCA_949671775.1 Mallotus repandus | reverse complement strand
TTATTTTTGGTAAATTTGAATTCTAGTATGAATAAGAAAATGCAGGTAGAAGAAGTTGGGAAAGAGGCAATGTCTTTGATTGAAATGGTCTTTGATTCTTTTAAAAATTTGTATTTGCTATCCTTTGTGTGCAATTTCCATTCATTTATCTGCTCACTATGGTAGTGTAATGATTCTTTTAAAAATATATTAATAATCTACTATTTCTTGAATGCCATGAATCCTAAAGGCTAATCACTGGTTAACATGCTACTGCTTGCATATAATGTTCTTTCCATTTGGTCTATACTTGTTGGTCAAATTTTCTTTTCTTGTTTATATGCATTATATTTGACATGAATTTAAAATTAACAGAAGCATTGAAGATAAATAGCTATAAACTAATTTCTCCAAATTTTTGTATCTAATTCCCATCAACTAATTTTGTCTTGATTGGCTACAAAATAATATTGCAAGTTGCCATAAGTAATTGAATGCAAATTCTGATAATATGGGAAGATAGAGGAAACAAAAGGCAAGGACAATGTTTCTATAACTTAGAAAATGTAAACAACATGACATAAGCAATGTGATATATTATGTGTGCATTATGTTTTAGAGATTTCTTTTTTAATCTTATATAGCAAATGTAGTGAATGGAGTTAATGATACTTATTTGGACGTATCATTGTTTAATATGTGATTATTAAGCTTTTCATTATCATTTGATTTTAGTTAACATGATTTGTCATTTTTTAAAACTGGTTACTATATTCAAATTTTTAATGGGATAGTGTTACTATTATTTGAACATAGTTAGGGTATAGGGCAGATATATTGCAGCAATACTTCCAATCAAAAACTAAGTTCATTTTGTTTTATTGTTAATTTGTTGATGTTACATGATCATACAAGTTCTATTGAATCTTTAGCTTTCGACACATCAAAAGTTTTGGTTTTCAATAGTGTTTCTACGGGGAGATAAAGCTCTAAAATTTGGAAGAAGAAAAAAGTATGTTGAATAGTTTGATTGAGTTGCACTTTTTTTTTTGGATTAGGAGTAGAGTTATTATAATTTAAAAAACCTATTATATCTGTCGAATATCAAAAAATGTATCGAAAAAGTTTGCATCAGCGTCTCAGAATTTGATTTAAGTTTTCATTTGAAGTTATCTAGTGAAACTCACTATGGTAAGAAAATCCTAGAGCCATAGTTCTTCTTTTTACATTTTGTTGTATTTGCTAGCAAACCATCAATTTCCATGAAGAATATATCAGGTCCCTATATTTCCATCCCTTGAATATCTTCTGACTATAGGTGAGCTTTTGATTTATATATGGCTTAATTCTGATGACTTTTGTTGCATTTTTTATTTGAATAATGTTAATTATGTGATGGTCGTTAGTGGTTCTCTATTAATGTTCTGCCATTCTATTAGTGTATAAGTGTTTGTACATATTTGCTCCATATGTTGTATTTTGTAGCTTATGTCGACGCAAGTAATTCTTATTGCTGCCTCTTTTACCTTCTATTAACATTTCTTTCATCAACTTCTTATTGGCTTAACTATAAAATTGTTGCAACATGTAGCTCAATTTTTTAGGTTTAGCATACAAAATTATGAAATTTTGGGAATTGTAAACTTTTGAATTGATTAGATCTACCATACCTGAGGTATTTAAGCATGCTTTAACCAAACCAACTAACCTTTTGAATAACATTAAGTTTTAATTTCGCTTATGAAAGCTTTAGATTTCTATGACTACTTATTTTCTTATTTGCTTGGTTGAATAAGATCTAAAAATGATGTTATGAATTCCAAGTTACAACATATTTTTGTTATTGCTCTTCTCCATATCACACATTTCATTTTATCAATAACTTGTTTGCCTCCAAAGAAGTACAAGCATTATAGGCTATTAGTTTGTAAAAGGGGTACATTATGGTCACCCAGTTTACCGCTTGAGTTTTTGTTTTTTAAGGTGTCTGACAGTGACAGATTCATCACTTAAGTTTGTAGCCCAACTAGTTCATGATTCTATAGTTCTTCCTATATAAAAAAAATTTATAACGAGTCTAATAGTTTCAGTATTTTGTGCTTACAATTACATTAAATAGAATGGCCATCCTTTCCTTTATCTCCCCTTCTTTTTCCATTTTCCCCATCCTCCCCCCTCTAAAAAATTGAATTTGCATTATGCCCATATCTTAAAAAGATAGGGATGTGTATCCATTCACTATAAGGTTTCAAATTTCTTGGTTAGAAATATCGTAGGAATATATTTGTTTGTCATGTATAACAACTTTCATTTGCCCTATTCCCAAAATTTTTTTGTTTTGTCCCATTTTGCTTTGATGGAAGCTTCATTACATCTCTTGTTCCTTTTTCGAAATGTGTTTATCGTTGGTAGCTTTAATTTCATTATCTAAAATATTTTCATTTTCATTTTCAAGAAGGCCACTAGGACTACAAGAAAATTGAAATTTAGCGGCTATAGTTTTATGAAAGGTGTATAAAATGGACACAATAGGTGTACCAATTGCAACCATATTTATTACCAGTGGTCTAAATTTAATGAAAAAGCAATGTTTGCAACCAGTAATATATCCCTTTGATATTCATTAATTATTACTGTTGCAAATAACCAACATAATGAAGGAAATTTTTATTTAAGTGTCGATGAAATTGATTTTGTGATGATAATTTTATTTTAAGTGTAGGGAAATTTTATTTTATTGAGGGAAATTTTATTTTGATTTTTTCCTTCCCTCTAAAACCCAAATGGAAATAAGAAAAAATAATCAAACAAATGCAAAAAGTGTAACCCTTCTTTTCTTTCAAGCTCCTCTAGTTGGTTATCTTATCTAAAATTAAATTCTTCAAAAAAATCAAAATTTTTCTAGACATAAAGGTGAGATTGATTTTCTTACAGATTTCAATATTAAAGGTAACCTAGGTTGGTTTATATTCCTCCATTTAAGTACAGGTGCCCAATTTGAAGGTACTTGGCATTCTCGAAGGCAGTAATGGCTACACCAACTCAACTTCTCTTTTATACTTTTTTATCAAAACAACAACACCACATCACTTTCCCTGTAAATTTTGTTTCTTCCATAATTTGAAAATCAAATCTCAACCACACTTAGCTCCTCTTTCCTCAATTAACATTTGCATCTCCAGGTAAAATTGATTCTTCGTTATTGTTTAAGTTGATTACTTTTTATTAGTTAATCAGTTCTACTTTTTATTATTATATAAAAATTGAAGCTACACCGACTAGTGAGGGAGTTGTGGTCACTAGTGATTTCACTGTTGGATAATGCTTTGAATAGTTTGAATAAGAGGAGGAAAGATCGAGATGAAGATTTATGCTTGAGAATTATAGTCAAACAAGATGGTTGCTCTGGCATGTCTTCCATTATGGACTTTGAGAGCATAACAAATGTTAAACTTGATGATTCTATCATTGAATACCATAGTTTTATTATTGGTATGCTTTTTTTTTTCTTTAATTGAGCTAAATCTAAATTTTATTATGGTATTGTTTGTTGATGTAACTCGGTTTATTAGTTGAAGGATCTATTGAAGTTTATTGGTTTGCAAATGCAAGGTCTTCTAATATTATGAGTTCATATAATTCAGTTTCGGCTTTGAAGTTAGTGTATTGTGCTTAGGGAGGGGATTTTTGAAAAATTAGATTTCCTGAATTAGCAAATTTATGCTTATCTATAAGAAACTAAAATTTCTTTAGGCATAACCCTTATGTTAGAAATACATTACTATCTTTCTTTATGAGATATGATAGAGGCATTTGATAGTATTGTATAGATAGTATGGAAGTTGTTATTTTATGTATTATTAAACATCCATTTATTCCATTCTTATTTTACGGAGTTTTAGTCCACAAGTTTATTCAACCAATTAACATTCAAGCATTTGTATATATCTTCTCCTTCCTTTTTTCTGCTTTCATTCTTTAAACTATCAGCTATCAATGTTGCAACTTGCATGGTTATCTCGCCTAATTATTTGGTTGCTTGCTCATGTCATGCATCACTATTTTCTTTTGTTATTCTCCACAACTTTCTTTTTGAAAATCCAAGGAAATCCTTGTTACGGTGCTTATGGAGGACTTCTTTATACTTCATTAGTTAGTGCATTTTAATGATCTTTTTGTGACAATGTCATGTCCAATTGTGAAACAATAATAGATGATTCTACCATTAGGTATAGAGAAATTTTATTCAAATTATAACAATAAAACAAATATTTTATAAGTAGTATAAATGACTACTTTGCATTATAATATGTATTGTATGTAGTTTATTTCAATTTGCATTAACCATTTTTTCCAAACAATATATATCCATCAATTTACTTACTAATTACTCTTTTAAATAATAACTTTTACCATATGTATTATTTGAACTATTTCTAAAATTACAAAAGCATATATAAATTTAAATAAAATATATGATTTTTTTTCTCCACTATCAGAATGGGAAGTGTGTATTAGAAATATTTATTGATTTAGTAAATTTTTTTTATATATTTGAGTATTAGCTGCATTGACATAATGTATTGTGCATTTATTTATTTTCACCATTTAGAATGGGTTCTAATTAGTTTAGTTTATGTTTTATATCTCAATACAATTCAAATATTATATATCACTTTGTTAATCAATATACTTACAAGCAATTTAGTTCTTTTTTTTTTTTAATTATATATATCAATACTTATAAAATTTTTCTCTCTATAAGCAATTTTATGAAAATATTGCAAGACATTATATGCAGTACAAATAGCTACATTGCAGCACAAAACACAGACATTAACATATATAAAGAGCCATATACTTAGTTGTAATGGAATCTCCAATTTTCACACAAAACAACATTCCTGATGGTGTTAGATTAACTCTGATCTTTCTTGAGACTAGAAACTCTAACACTGTCCCTTATGTAATTTGCTTGATCCAACCAATCGATCCACCTTGCCATGTTTGCTCCTAGACAATGTAATGTAATGTAATGGTTACCACCAAATATCCCCTTTTTGTACTGCAATATCCATATATTGTATTGGCTACAATTATAATTATACTTACTGCAATCAATAGTATATAATAATATAACAATCCATCAATTTTTTATGATAGCCGAATATGTTAATATACTCATACATATGGATAAAATTTTTGTCTTGTCTAAACTTAAATTTGTAATAAAAAAATATGTGTTTTCGATAGTGAAATAACAATAAAGATAAGATATATGACATTGCCAATATGTTAATGTACATTTAAGGTTAGCAATGAGGCAGTTGTCAAATGTAAAGTAGTGTTGACGCCATCAACAAATACAAAAAAATCTTTATAATCAATGTAATGGTTGTTACCAAAGATCTTCATTTTGTCTTGCAATACCCATTTACTATATTGCCTACAATTATGATTGTACTCAATGCAATGGATATTACATAATAATATAACAATCTATCTCTTATATAAAATAGTCGAATATGTTACAGAATTCATCATACATATGGATAAGGTTTTTGTCTTGTTTGAACTTAAATTTGTAATTATATATATATATATATATATTATTATTATTATTACATATGCCAATGCTGCAGAGAGTGCCCTTTTCTTCATTCTCCTCTAACCACAGTTTTAGGAAGAAGGGAAGTTTACAGTCGGAAATTCAAGCTCATAAACTTTCCTTTGACTTTCTTACTAAGGAATCAAGATGAAGAATTAGAACTTGTCCTTATTTTCTTTTATGAGCAATAATAAACCTAGCAATAAACGGAAAGGAAAATGAGTTTGAGAATATTATCTGCATTTTTTATTCGTTACAGGGCCGCCATTCGCAGTGCGCAATTTCTACTATTATAAATAATATAAAGCATTCAGTTAATATTTCTTTTTCTGTCTTATATATATATTCAGCAGTGAAATAACAATATGGATCAGAAATAGGGTATTACTAATATGTTAATGAACATTTAAGGTTGGCAATGAGGCAATTGTCAAATGTAAAGTAGTGTCGACCCCATTAATACAGATCATATATATTCAGCAGTGAAATAACAATATGGATCAAAAATAGGGCATTACCAATATGTTAATGAGCATTTAAGGTTGGCAATGAGGCAATTGTCAAACGTAAAGTAGTGTCGACACCATTAATACAGATCAGATATATGACATTTTCAATATGTTAATATAAACTCATGCAACAATCTTGTTTGGAAGGCAACAAGTTGGCAAAATAACATTTTAGCGTATTATACTTTTGCACTTGTGACAACACAAGGTTTTGGATGATTAGCAATTATTTGTATTTTGAACTTTACATGTGATACCATGTTTTTGGAATTATCCCTGCAAATCAAAGGTGATAACCCAAAAACATTGTTATTTTGTACTATAATATATATTATGTATCGACTACAGGTTTTGTTGTACTACAATGTGGCGGGCATATGTTGGTGTTAACATGTGTGCATGAGTCTATACATTATTACGAAGGACACAATGCATGTGTTGAGATAAAAAAAAAAAGAAAGATATATAATAATATGTTGACCTTAGAAATAATCAATCTTGATTTTGAGCATTTAATATGTTTGTTTAAGTGTGTATAAGCTAGGACTATAATGGAAATCAAAATGAAGTTAAGCGTGCTTTTGGGCTAAATCGACCTTTGGGATTCCAGGAAGATTTTGGAAGTCTTAGACTTTTATAATGAGAAAGTTGTCTTATTAACATTTGAAGTAGACATCATAAGATTTTTGAATTGATCTTACTTGTCAAAATCTGAAATCATTTGGGTTTGGAAATATTTAGTTAAAATCAGCATATGCAGTTTTAATTTTGATTTGAGCAGCTCTTAGTATTTCAATAATATCTTGAGCTAAAGATGTCAAATTGAGATGATTAAAAGTGCTATGGAAAGATAAGATAAGTAACTACAACTTTTATAAGAAAGATAAGGCAGATTATATCATCTTCGATGGCTAAAAGTCATGATCCCGACCGGGAACAAAATTGCACCAAATTGAAGAAATCTTCCAGAACATATCCCGGGCCAATGTCCTGACCGGGACTAGTGTGATCTCGATTGGAATCAAGGCAGCCATGACCATGATCAATGATGTCTTCAAACATAATGACTATAACGGATATATTTTTTATTATCCCGACCGGGATCAGTGTGATCACGACCGGGACCAGAGAAAATACAGGCTAAAAGTCTAAATTTTATTCTAATGAAGTTTGAATTTGTTGGAAACAAAATTATTGTTTTTAACAGCTATAATTGGATTTCTCAAATATAAATACAACCTCTGAAGATCATTTAGAGGTTAAGAAACTTATTTTTCATTTATACATTCTTAAGCATTCAATTAAGCTCAAAATTCTCTTTAATTCATTCTTGTATTTGATAAAATCTTGTGAGAGTTTGGTGAGTGATTAGAATAGAAATTCTTATTCTTCTATTTTTTGGGTTTAGAAAAAGGGAAGTAAGGTTCTATTCTAAAGGAATTGGTTTAAGTGTTTAGCCATTAAAACTCTTGGGAATTTGGTTTTAGTGTAAGCCTTAAAAACACTTGTGAATCAATTTTTGAGTAAGCCTTGAAAACTCAAGTTGTAAGGTTTGAGTTGAGCCTAAAACTCAACTTGTAAAATACAATCTAGGGAAATAGATTGTGGTGATTCAAAATCCTAACTTGGGGATAAGTTATGTGGAGACGTAGGATTGTTGAGAATCCGAACTCCTTAAATACTTATGCTCATCATTCTTCCTTCTCAACATTCTTTCACTTTTGTTTATTTATTTTTAATTTTTAATTTTTGTTCGATAACCCTATTCACCCCCTTCTAGGGCATTTTCACAAAGCTATTGTATATATATCAATAATGGATATGTAAGTAAATATAAATGAACACACCATTCATTCTTAATGAACTTGTATTATTTTCATTCAAAGCTATTGTATATCTATCAATAATGAACATGTAAGCAAATATAAATGAACATACCGTTCATTTTTAATGAACTTGTATTATATTCATTACTTAATATGGAGGTTCACTGACCTTCACCTACAGATTCAATGAATATGCAGGTGAAGGTCAATGAACATGTGAATGAAAATCATTGAACTTGCATGTTCAAGAAAATCAACGAATTTTCAAGTGAAAACTAATAAACTTATTGGTTGATGTCAATGATGATGCATGTGAATATCAATGAACCCAACTAATGGATATGCAAAAATAGTATCAACTAATGTGCATTTTTGTTAAGGCTAAAACTAATGTACTAAACTGCAACCTGACCATTGAAGAAGTCATTAGCAATCTGAGTACGATAAAGTCCATATCTAGATGGGTATGAGGATCAATTCCATCTGGCATGATTTTCCCAAGGCATCAAGCACAATAACATCATCACCTACCTTGAGATTAGGTTTCACAGCAACAATGATTCCATCCTCCACACAAACATCAACAACCTCTTGATGGTGAGCATTTACAATAGTTTCTCCTTTTATCAAAATCTTTGATAATGATGGAATTCCACATGCAGCTTCACCATATCCACTCCCAACCTCACATAACTAATTTGATAGTGATAAAGTTGAAGGAGTGAAAGAGAATAATAATAAGAAGAAGAAATAAGAGACGATAAGCTGAAGAAATGGAAGCCATGGAAATTGATTATCAGATCAGCAAAGCAAAGCACATGGAAATTTTGTGTATTTTCTTTAATTTAGTTGGGAGTAGAGTAAAGGGCTATACAAAGTTATTTTATTGAAATTTCACTTTTAATCATTTTATGTTTATTATAAATTAATTACTTTTTTCTCAGTTTTTTCTACATTAATGAAACATAAATCAAATCTATAAAAATGTATAAATCAATTTGTTTTTCTTTATTTCTTTTTTTTATGTGTAGGGATGTATAAATATATATCATGTAACTTTATCTTTATGAAATTTTTTTAATAATTTTTTAATTGTTTGATTTTTTTAAAAATTAAATTTTTTATGAAAAAATGTAATAGTTTAATAATTTATTTATATTATTTAATTATTTCATATATATTATAGTTTTTTTAAAATCAATTACACAGAAAATGATTAAGAAATTATATTTTTTTAGTGAGAGAAATAATTTTTTTTATACAAAAATATTGTAAAGTTTAATAATTTAACACATAAGTTCTTAGAGTTGAATACTCAATTATGAAGAGAGACAATTGTAAATCCGTACTTTGTGCGGACTATAAATAATATATATTTTTAAAAATAATTAATTAAATAATTTTAATAAATTAAAACTAAAATTTAATTAAATATAAAAATAAGAGCTTAAAAAATTATAGCAATAATTTTTTATTTTTTTATTTTTCATTAAGAATACATATATTTTTAATATGTATAATAATAATATTAATAAAAATTGAATAAATAAAATAAAACAATAAATATAAACTAGTTGAAAAAAATGGAAGTTTTAATTAGAGTAAAAGACATAATTTTTAATAAGAAGGAAGTATAATATTTTATATGTAATAGAATTAAAGTATTTTATATAGAATAAAACATGTGGAGTATCCTCCCTTTACAACTTAGTAGTTCAAGTGATGGATATTGTAATATTAGGTCATGAGTTCGATCTTCCTTTAACCTCCAGTTGATAAAAAAAAAATGTGTGGAGCGCATCATATATATATATATATATATTCAAGTCAGAGCATAGAAAATGTTTATACCATATAATGACATGTGGTGCTCTATATTTTAAGCATACATTAAATACATTTTTTTTTTTAGTTAAAATAAAAAAAATTTTGTTTCTTTTTTCAATTATTTTTATTTTTAATTAATATTTTTCACAATCAAAAATTAAAAATATTATTTTTATTTTTCACTAAAATTAAGTTTTCCCTATTAATCTTTTTTTATCTTCCGTCTATTTAAAATATAGAAACTCTAATTTTTCCCTTTCATTTTTTATTTTATTATTATAAAATTAAATTAGATGTTATGAAAAATTATAAATTATAAAATTTTATTTTGATAAATAATTAATCTACTATATTTTTTTGTCTAAACCATTAATTTAATTAATTAATTATATTTTATTCATGTAAAATATTTATATAACATATATATTTATATGATAGCTATGTGATATTGTTGTTTTTGAGAATTTTTATATTTGTTATCTATATAAAATATATAAAAAGCTAAAGACATACATTTTACCACCTAGGACAAATTTTGCCATATGAGTCTTTTACTTCTAATCATTTTTCTTTAATTTTTATATTTTATTTAATTTTATTATTTCTTTACTTTACTACATATTAACAAGCATTAATGTTTTATATTTTTTTGACTTCTCATATTTTTAACTATATTTATTTAATTTTTAATTTTTCACTTTTTAAACATATTAATGAGCATTATTTTTTAATATTTTTATCTTCTTCTATTTCTAATTATATTTATATTAATTACATTTTTACAATTTTATGCGTTTAGAATAAAGAATAAATAAATCAAATATTTAATACCATTAAATCTCATCTTTTCAATTACCTTTAAAAACTAAAATATCTCTCTTTATTAGATATTATTATTTATAATTACAAAGGCACTATTTTTTAGAAATTCCAAAAATTTTAAGAAACTTTGTTTAAGGCTTATATATATCTTTATCATTTGTTCAAGGTTAACAAAAATCTATTGGTGGTATAAGAAGCCTCCTGTTGCTCTCTAGTAAATTGAACTCAATTATCAAGAAGATTTATAGAATATACAGGTTATTCAAATTTCTCTATCCTAGGCTCATCTTTATCTTTATGCTTTTCTTTTTTCTTCCCTTCCGTATTTCTAGTTTAATATATATATATATATATCCTGCACAAGACTCGGGTTGGGTGCAGAATCATCGACCTGCCCTTCCTCAGGTGTAACTGAAAATAAATGCATTTTACTACACCCAACACCAAATATAGTTTCCCATTCTTTAAAGCTAGAGCATACTAATCAAGTTTGTTTGCAACTTCTTTAATTCACCTTTGCGCATGAGAATTAACTGTTATTTACCAGAATCGATTTCTGAATTTTTAAACACCATGCTCAGTTGGAGTGTCGCTGCACTAAATGTCCGCATGCATGATAGTTGAGAGCTAAAAAAAAAAAAAAAAAAAAAAAAAGATACATGAATTCTTGAGAAAAAAAGAGTTGTTTTAATTCTACTTGGACAATAAAAAATTTATATCACCCTATTTGTTTTTAGGGGATCACTTGTACTGCATTATATGAGAGTTATGACTAATTGATTATAACAACCTCCAAAATTATTTTGATTTGATACTTTTGCTGTTAGAAAAATATTTATTTACTTTTAACGTATCGCATTTAACTATTGAATGTATAAAAAAAATAAATATCTACTTATAATATTCAGTAAAATGCAGTTGAACAAATTATTTTAAGATATGGTAATGATAGATATCGTTCCATTATATATTATAAAATAAAAAAATTCAGTAATTTTTTTATTTTTACCCCTATATTTTACCAAGCCCATTAAATAAGTGAAAAAAAAAATTTCAAAAAAAAATTGCAGGGATGTAGCAACACACCATAGATGTCGCATGCAACATCATCTAACATTATGCTTATCGGCATCAGATATTTAACCATCTCTTTTATTTCCAAATTCTAATTATATGAAATAATTATTCAAAGAAACATTACACAGAATAACAAATGGCAACTTCGGTTGCTAATTAATAAGTATTCAACACAAATCAAGCACATTGATGGTTTCGCATTATGTATGTTTGCCTCTGCAAATTGAACAGCACGTTGAAGCAATGCTGTATTTGGCATGTCATTTTGCATTACTTTTTCACAGCTCCGATCCTCATAAGAGCAATATAAGCCACAACCCGGTAAAAAACAAGCATAATCCCAAGACCAACTGCGGCATAAATTTGCCCAGCAACATCGAGCCCAACCGTTTTAATGGCAGGATAGTCACCAACTAAACAAACACCTGAAGCTGCAGTGGTACATGGATACAAGTCACTGTGCTTGTATTGAGACGCCAACAAGAGCTTGTATGTATACTGAGTGATTGAAACGTACTTAATCCATCGAATGAAGAAAGGAATATGCTGAACATAGTACCCACCAACTAGTTGGAACGATAGCATGATCACTGATCCGACTGTCGTAGCAGTTTTTTGGTCCAGCACTATTGCACCAATGGCAAGACCTAGGCCTTGAGCTACCAGGACACTCAACAGGACAACGAATAAGGAGTATAAAAAATTTTGTGCTGTGCATTTAAGCCCAGCCATCCAGTAGGTTATGATAACAAAAATGGTAGGGAGGACTAGCTCCATTGGTAGGTCACTGAATGTTCTTGACATGAAATATGATGACAATCTATACATGCCTGAAGATCGTTCTTTTTCGAGCATTTTTCGTTCTTGAGGAAAGGTGAAGATTGCTTGAAATAGAGGGTAGATACCCCAGAATCCACAGTAAAAAAATAGCAGTCCAATCTGTATATATGTGTGTCAATATTTTATGATCAGCATAATCAATCAGTTAAGACTGAGGTTCTTCAATAAAGCCAGATGCATATGAGAAATTTTTAGGTAAGCTTTGTGTACAAATTTAGTTATATTTTATCCCAATTGGAGCATGTATCAGAAGAATTTATTTTTAATCACAAAGAATTAATATGTGATTGTAATCAACACAAATTATTGCCTTCTTTTCTGTTGAATGAAGCCTTGGTGTATTTTTTTGATGCATTAAATGATACGACTTTGTAAAATTTAACTGAATTTTACTAACCTTGCAAACTTAAGTATATTTAAGAAGGGTAATATTAAATTTCTCTACAAACGATATGAATACTACATCATGGGATCCATGTATTTAATTTTTACCCTTCTTACACAAAAAAAGTGTAGGAGTAAAAATAAAAAACCATAAATTTTTATGCCTTTTATTATAAAGTAATATACCATTCATGTAGATGTTAGCCACATTTATTATTTCTCATTTAAGAATTTGTAGACACATGAATACACAGTTTTAATTTGCAACTTTATATAATTCTATTCCTAGTTGTTATTATGGAGCACTAATCTTGATTGAGTTCACTCTTAAGTAGCTGTATAATAATAATAATAATAATAATAATAATAATGATGATGATGATGATAAATAGTTCTGTAAAAGAAATGGAAGCGTGAAATAGATACCGCTGAATGACAACTTTTAGAAATAAAAAATAAAAATATGGAAAAAATATATAAATATTAAAAAATTTAAAGTATATAAATAAAAATTATATATATAAATATATATATTTTTATAAAATTATTCATTACTATTAATTAATGTTATAATTATAAATTATTTTATTTAATTTAGCAAAATATAATTTATAATTTTTTTATTTATAGAAAAGTGAAGAAACATGTTTGCAACCAAGTTTTTTTTTTAACTTTTTAATTATAGGAACGGCTCCGAAATATTTGCAAGTTTTTGAAATAGAAAAAACTTCTACTAGTTAAGTTTTCTTTATCATAAAGGGTTTGCAAATAGTGGTTGATATTATTGATATGCATCCTACTACACCCTTTTTTTTAAAGAAAAAGATGCCATTTCTATACCTTGCTAGAGCACTCCAGGAAATGATTAATTGCAAAACCATAAACAACTGGATGTATGGCAGATTCTTAATTACCTGATCTTGCAAGTGAGAAATATCAGATTTCCACCATATTGCACCTCCAAGGAATGCTACTATCAACACCTGTGTAACCCTTAAGCCAGAAAAAGACTGATGCTTCCTTTCTTTTATTCCTCTTCTTAACAACACTGTGAATTGTTGCCACCAATTGGTAGCCCACCTTGCGAACTGCTTATCACTTGAACTGTCATGAAGGTTACTTTCAGTTGCTTTGATCTCTGCCTTTACCCTGCTAGCAAGATTGTTCTTATAGGCAGTCACTAAAGTTTGCTTCACCATTGCTTGGTTGTCGCAGGAATCACTGTATGATGATACCCCTGCAACACATAGAAGCATTAAATAAATAAATAATTATACATAAATTCAAAAGGCATGTAAATTTGAGACTGATGGAGAACTTTAATGTGAATTTACAATAGATATCGGGAGAATTTTATCTTTTTATGAGTTCATCCAATTTGACTTTAAAACAGTTGAAGTCCTTATAACTATTAAATATCAAAAACATTAAATAAAAAAAAAAATTCCATATAAATCATTTTCACATAAATTTCAGAGGAATTTTTATATTATCGAACGAACTTTAAATTTAAAATGAAAGAAATTTTTTCACGCACCTGAAAGCATTTTCAAGGAATTTTCTATCACTTTCAATGCAATAGTTTAATAAAGTTGACTTCTGCCTATAAAAACACAAGGTTAATTGGCTTCTCTGGGAACGTGTGCCCTCAAGTACCAAAGCAATTAGCACATGACAAAATACAGACCCTGGGAATCCTACTACTGTTTCCTTTAACAACATGCAATTAATAGTGTTCTTTTTTTCATCCCCACAAAAACAAGTTAATTATATCCACCAAAAACTAAAATATGTAGATAACAATTGAGGTCCTGAGACTGAAATACACTTTGTGCATAGTTCAGGTGGCTGGGAACTTACTCCTAAAAGGAAAAGTTCTGAATTTAAATCCCATTTTTTACATTAATTCTTATAAAATATCTAAATTTGCGGAATTTGTTGTTATAATAGCTTAAAAAATGCTAACAACTAACTGTTATAACTTATCAACTTATCAACGAGAAAAAAATTAAACTTGAAATGAATAAAAGAAAAATATATATAAGTTTGCATACCATTTGCAAGATCCAAAAGATAGTCAGCTGGATTCATTGCAATTGAAGGTTCAAATCCAATGCTAGAAAAGTAATCCATGACTTCTGAACCCTTCCCAAAATATAAAGGGTTCCCTTCTGACAATAACAAAACCTTCTCAAACATGTAGAACAACCTGCTTGATGGCTGATGAATCGTCATCACTATGGTTCTTCCTCCTTTTGCTTGCTCCCACACCATCGACACTATCCTTTGTGCTGTTGTCGAATCAAGACCAGAAGTTGGTTCATCCAACAAAAGTAAACTAGGATTTATAAGCAGTTCTTGTCCTATGCTAACCCTTTTCCTCTCACCTCCGGAAATGCCTCTCAAGAATACTCCTCCTATGATGCTGTTCTTGCACCTGGTTAAGCCAAGTTGATCAACGACAGCCTCTGCATGCATAATCTTCTCTTCTTTTGTTAGAGTATTAGGCAACCTCAGAAGGGCAGTGAAGACAAGCGTTTCTGTCACAGTCAAGTGAGGGTAAAGAACATCATCTTGAGTAACGAATCCAGTGTTTCGCTTCATCGCATTGGAGAAAGGCTTGCCATTGTATGTTATTTTTCCATCTAATTTCCCGCCAAGTTTGCCTCCTAAGGCTGTCAACAGAGTTGTTTTGCCACTTCCTGATGGACCCAACATTGCTAGCATTTCACCTGGTAAAACCATGCCTGTGATCCCTTTCAGAATTACCTTTTCTTCCATTTTCGTCCCCTTTTCACATGACCACACATTTATTCTCTTTTGACATGATAACAGTCCTGGTTTTTCCACCCCAACCTTGTATACAATTTCATCAAACTGCACAATAGATTAAAGGAATTTGATTAGTGTCCAATTATTATTATTTTTTTCAGAGATTGCATTTTCACCAACAAAAATCTAAAGAAAAATAATATATATATATAACAAGAAAATCGCAGTTAAGGAAATACCTTGAGAGTAACAGGACGATTAGCTTTCTTGAAAATGGAAACAACTGTTTCAGGTTGTGACTCTATATCCATCAATATAGTATTTTCTACCACTCAATTTGTGCCCCTAACCAACAATTTTTTTTCTTTTTCAATCTTAAAAAATTAAAATTGAAAGAGAAAAATAAAAAAGATTTAAACACGACCCTTTTCTTTTCTTTTTTTCTTGAATACTAAAAAGCAGCTACAATTTTTCTTTTCTCTTTGAGAGTGATCTGTAACTAAGAGAGACTGTACTAATTGTATGTGACTCAAAACGAGGGACAATTAGAAGAAGAAAACGAGAGAAAAAGAAGTGCTCATGCGAGAGATATGAGAGATGGGTTTTGGCCGAATAAGGTGTCACTGAAGTTGAACCATTCACGACTCTATTAGAATAAGGCGGAGGGTCAATTGCTTCAAAGTCTAAAGTTTGCTGAGTCTCTGTATTCAAATATCTCTCTTTTTAGTTAGTGTAGATTTCAGTGCTGCCTACTTAGCTATGTAACAACC
This sequence comes from Mallotus repandus, assembly GCA_949671775.1. Lineage (NCBI taxonomy): Eukaryota > Viridiplantae > Streptophyta > Magnoliopsida > Malpighiales > Euphorbiaceae > Mallotus > Mallotus repandus. The sequence goes on along the minus strand of CATIWM010106376.1, from coordinate 3,543 downwards.
TTTTGATTTGTTTCAAATGACTGTTGGATTCGTTTTTGTTTTTTAAATATATATTGGACTCTTCTTTCTTTTCATTTGTAGCATAAGATGGTCTAATTAGTGGCGAATCTAATTAAGGGCAAGTGGGGGCAATTGCCCCTCTTGTCCTTTTATAATTTGTTTATCTTGTTACTCTCACTTCATGTTATCTATCTTTATATTTAAAGATTTTTTTTATTATTAGAAAAGGTAAGCGTGTAATCAAAAGTCAAAAAAAAAATATAATTTAAATTATATATTTTTTTAAGACTGAGGACTCTGTTACTTGAAATAAAAACAAAATCTAATTTTTTACTTTTATAATTTTACTTTAACTACGTCGAGGACAATTATAGTATTTAAAAAATTTATAAGTATTTAATGTTAATTTATATATATATATATATATATATATATATATCTTTTTGAGAGTTTTGATATATAATTTTTTTAATATAAAAATTGTCCCCACTAATTAATTTTTCTAGAATTGAAACTAGTTTTAATCAATAGTTGTAGTTAAATAATAATTAATTTAATAATTTTAATTTTATTTGTATTGAAACATGTATGTAAGTAACAAAAATATTTATACTAGTGTGTGCTCAAGTGAATTTAAACTCAAACTTCATTAGTTTGAATTTCAAATAATAAAAGAATTCTCCTCCTTATTGTTGAATTGGTAAAAAAAAAAAAAATCTATTTTTTCTAACAAAAAAAACTCCTTATGACATATATGTAAAGCTCAATTTGCAAGCCAGTTAATTGGCCAATTGATTTTTTTTTTATTATTTATAAAAATTATAAAAGTGTCAATTACAATCTTAATATGGTAAGGAGATAATTATCTCGAGCCTGTTGGGCTTTGATGAATAATAATAATAATAACAATAATAATAATAATAATAGTAATAATAAGGTTAAACCTACATGTTGATATTGGGTCTTTAGCATTTAAAACAGCATTATATTTCTTAATTTTTTATATCAATGTTTTCTGAAAACTACTTTTTCAAGTCTATTTTTAGAAAAAGCGTAATTGTTTTAGGTGGTAGAGCGATGTGCGATGTATTTTAAATTTACATAAAGAATTAGAAATTGGTTCGAAAATATCTTTTATCATTTGAGAAAAGAAAAATGAAAGTTAATAGAAATGTGATTCTTTTATTAGTTGAGAGATTATGCAATTTCCACTCTAATAAGAATTCTTCATTTTTTGCTTCTAACGTCGCATTAATGAAATCGTTTCACATCATATGTTCTCCGATATGTTAAAGTGCAATCCTAGGAGTAATCTCTTCATGTCATTACTAATTAACCAAATCAAGTTACCAATTTATGGTTCTAGCCATTATGAGGCCAAACTACTAACTACTGATTGTGACCATATATATGGATTCGGGAATACCAATATTCATATGTTAAATAACAATTATTATTATTATTATTATTAATTTTTTTAAGAAATCATGAAGTATTTTTCATATTTACATGAATAGTTCAAGTGGTAAAATATGTGTATATTCAAGTGTGGAGTGCAGAGTTCAAATTTTGCCTTCCTTGCTCTCCCCTTATGGTGGAAAATTAAACCATTTCAACCAATTTGAAAAAAATGAAGTATTTTTACACCATATTAATTATTATTATTATTATTATGAAGTGTTATTATCTATCATTTTTATTATTTTATAATTTTTATAGAAACTACCACTATTAAATGTCTTCATAATTCATTAAAATTTTAAATTAAGTTGTACAAACACGAATACGAGAACAGGGAAATAGAGACACATATATGGACAATCGGTTTCTAATTGAAGTGTCTACTTTCTAAACTGAAATATTTAGATAGTATAAACAAAAAAAAACAAAAAAAATGTCTACTAATTAAAGTTTCCGTGCAACATAAATTTGAAATCATGGAGCTTACTTTTTAGGCTCAAATACTATTTTGTTATAATAATTCTTCTTCATTTTCATTTACGTATACTTGTGTTCCTTTTCTTATTTTATGATGGTTAGTCTTTTCTTTTTGGTCTTCTTTTGTTATTGTTCTTTTGTAATTTAGTTTTTTTCTTCCCTTTCTCAAAATTTCGAATTTGTTAGAATGAAGAAATTTTGCAAAATACAGTACTTACATAGTATTACTACCAATTGAGTTATACTACATGGTATTACATTCCTTTATAATCTGCATGGTAAAAATTAATAAAATATTATTTACATTCAACTATATCATGAAAAAATCAAGTAATTTGGTTATATAATCAATTGAACAAAATTTGCTATTTATACTCGAACATCAAACTATTAATTAGTGATTCTATACCTCGAAAAATAACAAAAATAAAATTTCATACTTTATAATAAATTTTGAAAACCTACAATAATAAATATTGTGTCGAGGCACAAATATGCTTGAGTCGACCTGCTGATAAAATCAGAAATGCGAGAAAATTAATTATATATGCATATTTTTTTTCTTCGGATTGTTTGTTTGGTTGATTGTTTCGTGAGTTTGATAGAGGTAGGTTTCTCATAATATAATATGTTAAATATATTCCAAATAAAGAATGGTATTGATATAAAAAGAAGGAAATAAAAGCAAAACAAGTGATCACTTGCACTTAAAATGCCTGCTATTGAAAGCAAGTTATGTGAGATTAATATCTAAAGTTCTTTGCTTTAGATGATAACCAATGAAACTCCATATAAATGCATTTGGATATATACTAGATTTCTAAAATCTAAGTGCTCAATGGACCAAAATAGGTTTAATAATCTTTGTTTATACAATAGTTCCTTTTGGTTGGTTGGATTAATTAACTGAATTAATTAGGAATTTATATATTCAAAATCTCCTTTTGGAATTCTTTATTGAGTGTAAACTACTCCATTATTCATAAGACCTTCAAAAGCAAAAATGGAGGAAAAAGAAAATTGGAGAAGAAAAGAGATTATGATCCGATAAGAGGAATGCATTGTGATATGTGAGGCTCCACAAAAATTTGACCAATTTTTTTTGTAAATGGTACATATATTATTACATCATCCATAATTTCAATTAAACAAATTGTAAATTCACATAAAAAATAATTACATTCATAATTTCAATTAAAAAAACTACAAATCCATGTAGGAAATAAATATTATATACATGCTGGCAAAAGATATTTGCAGTCGGGACTCAGAAAGCACATATTTAACCATCAAGGATCCATGGCTTAAAATCCATTTCTCTCTTCACCAAAACTCTTTCTCTTATCATTCTTCAAATGTAATTAATTCTTCGATAAAATATATTTGATATTATTTAAGTAATATTTGTAAAATGATATTAGTTAATTCTTTTTCTTTGGACAAATATTAGTTAATTAATATTATTTAACTCTTTTATTTTATTATTTGTAATAAAAGAATTTATTTTTTAATTATAATATTAGCATTATTTATTTAAAAGTAGTTAAATAATATTTATATTATTTATTTGTATAACTTATATATTATAAATATATAAATAAATAA
>CATIWM010106360.1:0-11895 GCA_949671775.1 Mallotus repandus | reverse complement strand
AGATTAGCTGAAACTTGGTGTTTTCTGACTGTGAATGGGAACAGATTTGTGTTTGTGCCAATGTCCCATTTTTCTTGGTGTTCTTGCTTGGTCAAAAAATGGTATTATTGAACCATTTGAAGAAGTAGAAGAAGAAGAAGAAGAGTAGGAGGAACGGGGAGCACGTGGGTGTGGGCTTTTTATATGGCAATGTGGCATTGGCTTTGGGTCCACTAACAATGATTTAACCTCTCTGTTAATAAGGGGCTTAAAATTCAATAAAAGTTAAATTTTCAGTTTAAGTGAGCCAAAAATTAATTAAGGTGCTTAAGTACGTCTCGGAGTATACTTGAGCGTCCAAAATGTACCTTATCCCAATATACAATGACATTATATAAGGAAATAGTATATGTCACGGCATGCGACGCTATAGTGCGTCACGGGCCGCGATATATTATCTTTATGCTCCTAGTTTTTTTATTTGATAATTAAAAAAAATTTATAGGTTACAAGTGTTTAAATTCTTGTACAACTGGTTCACGCGTGTTTAAATTCTTGTGCGACTGGTTCACGCTTGTTTAAATTCTTGTACGACTGGTTCATTCATGTGTAACCTAGATTTTAAATTTAAAAAAAAATTAAAAATTAAATTTAAAAAAATAAAATTCAAAAAAAAAGGGACAAAAAGGTCATGTACAAGGATTATTTTGTTTTTTAATCTATATGAGAGATTTTAAAAAAATTAAATTATTTTATTTTATTAATTAGTGATAGCTTAAAAAATTGAAGGGATGAGGAATTTCTACTCTTATGGGCTGTATAAAAAAATTGTCCAATTTTAAATAGCTCGTACTATGGATTATCCACCCTTTTCTCATTATACTTGAACGAAAACATTTCTCTAAGTTACTCTTACAGCTGTCGAACAGTTAGGAGCTATAGGTTCGCGTTTTTGTAATGTTTTGGTTAGTGGCTATAATGAATTCTGAACTGCCTTCGATTGAGCTGAAACATAGACTCAACTTTGAATTAATTACTGTCGATGATGATTTCATGAGGATGAAACTTTATACCTTCAAACTGAACTTTGGAAACTAGTTAACAATAATGACGGTGGATCACTTTAACCAAAAACGAACACCTTGATCATGAGTTAAACTTGAGAGTATAAAAGTGCACAGGTATAGTAAACACCAATGGTGCGTACAATCAACTATACTTTACTCATATAGGTTAGGTTATGCCATCTGGTTCAGATTAATGAATAAGTTTTTAAAACTAAACTTTTACATATATATATATATATATATATATATATATATATATAAATGCATATTAATAAATAATAATGAGAATTTAATTCCTAAGAATATAATAGTGGACCATATACATGTGTAATTTATTAAAGGGTAAACTAAAAAAAATTCACTACATTTATCCTTTTTTGCAATTTCAATATATCTTTTTTTTTTTAGCAATGTCATTCACCATCTTTCTAATTTTTGCAATTCAAAGCACCGATAAACTCTCAAACAAAAATTGATAGGCGTAACAGTCAAAATTATCTTTAATTTTTTAAATATGATCCATTTAAAGTCTGATGGACAAAATAATACGTGCTAAGATTTCAAAACACAATTTTAAATGGTTTTATTTATCCATTTATTTTGGAAATTGAGCCATTTAAAATGGTACATTTTAAAATTTCAGGATCTCATAAAACGTACTATTTTTGTATATTAGATCATATATGGGTTCCACGAAAAAAACTAAAAACAATTCCAATTGATATGTCAGTTTAATTCAAGTTCAAGTTTTTTGGTGCTTTGAATTGCAAAAATTAGAAAGGTGGTGAATGACATTGCTAAAAAAAAAAGATATGTTGAAATTGCAAAAAGCTCCAAAGGTGGTGAATTTTTTTTGTAGTTTACCCTAATAAAAACAAAGTGGGAAGTTTCAATTACGATTAACTCTCAACTTAATTGATTCCAAGAAATATTAAATTTCTATTAAAAAAATTACCCTCCAATAAATTATAAGAAAGTTCAAATATCTCCAACTTAGCAAGTTTTATAAAATGTATAAGTTCCATTTAAGTTGGCAAATGATATCATGGGCCCTTGTCTATATTACAATATAGACTAGGAGTCCATCACACGTGTGAAAACACGCCATTATTTTTTTTAATGCGCCTTTCTTTTATTCTTTCGCGCTTTCTTCTTCTTCTTCTTCTTCTTGACTCACCATTACTCCAATCTATTTCTTGTGATCTCCCTCTGTAGATCTTTAATCGCTTCATTATCCTTCTATTGACTTGGGGATTGAAAACTAGGGTTTTGTAAAAAAAAAAGTCCCAATGTTTTCAGATTTTCTAGGTTTTAACAACAATTGGAAACTTCTGCATTTGCTCAATAACACTTGGGATGTTAGTTGAAATCATTGTGATTTATGGGATTCAAGAGAGGGGATACCATGTTGGTATAGACAACCTACTTGTTCTATTGATCGGCGGGATCCTAATTGCAATGGCAACTATTCTTTCCGTAACAATGGCCATTGGTTCGCACCGCTTATTTTAGCAGGTTTGTGAAATCTCAGTGTCATCCTTCACCAGCTACTAAAATATAGCTCTTGAATAAGTCAATTTTAATAGTCAATAAATTATGAAACATCAGTAGATTCAGCACAAACATTTATTCAAATAATCACTTTCTATGTCTTTGGCAAGGTGTAATTACAAAAAGAATGACTGCCATTGAGGAAATGGCTGGAATGGATGTGCTTTGCAGTGACAAAACTAGAACTGTGATTTATTTTTCCTACATTTTCTTTGAATGAGGACAAAAAAAAATTGCAAATTCTTGCTTTATTTGGCTGAAATGTGTAGAATTTTTTAGCTCATTATAGTTTCAATCTTTATGAGTTTTGTTCTTGTTTCAGCCTAAATTGAAGAATTTGAGCCCTTTTGAATTTCTGTAAAGATGTTAATTATTCGGGTACTTCTTTGTTATTTTGCAAGATAATGGATTGTGGGTTCCTGAGATAGCGACTTTGAATTTAGGATAATTTCTTTGAATTTAGTGCTTCAACATTTGGAGGATTATAGCGGCTTTGCAATAGAGGTTCCTGAGATAGCCGATCCTTGGCTTAGACCATATCAGCTTCTTTACCCTATGCAACCAATTATGGCATCTTTTGATGCTTTCCAGTATTGATATTTCTCTATTATTAAAGAAGAACCTGAGTATATAAACATAATGAATCTACAGTGTTTAACTAATCAATTTATGGTATTTGACTAATGAATCTGTATAGTATAATGAAACCGAGTAAAAGTGATGAATCTATAGTGTTTAATTAACAAGCCCACATAAGTTAACTAATGAATTTCTAGTATTTAATTAATGAATATATATAAAATAATGAATTATGTATGTCAAGAAAAAAAGTATTGAATCTATATTGGATAACTAATGGACGTCCATTATCTAAGTAATGAATCTGTATAGTATAATGAAACTGAGTAAAAGTGATGAATCTACAGTGTTTAATTAATGAGCCTACATAAGTTAACTAATGAATTTACAGTATTTAATTAATGAACATATATAAAATAATGAATTATGTATATCAAGAAAAAAATTATTGAATCTGTAGTGGATAACTAATGGACCTCCATGATCTAAGTAATAAATCCATATAGTATAATGAAACTGAGTAAAAGTGATGAATCTACAATGTGCAATTAGTGAGCCTACATAAGTTAACTAATGAATTTACAGTATTTAATTAATGAAAATATATAAAATAATGAATTATGTATATTAAAAAAAAGTATTGAATCTATAGTGGATAACTAATGGACCTCTATGATCTAAGTAATGAAGCTATAGGTGTAAATCAAAGAATCTAAGATCAAAGAACCTGCAGGTGAAGGTCAATAAACATGTAAGTAAAGGTTATTGAATTTGCATTATTTAAGTAATAAAACTATATATTTTGTCTTATAAACATGTATTATTTAAGCAATGTACCTACATTATTTAACTAAAATAAAAAAAATAAGTAAAAGTTTATTTATTATAATTAAAAAATAACAAATTAAATATTTTTTAATGAATAAAAATTTTATTTAACTAAAATCATGAATAAAAAACTAAATATTAAAAATTATTTTTCTTTTTATTTTATTAATTACACTGATTGAATTATTTTTTTTTTATTCATAATTGTCTTTTTAAAAAAAAAAAAAGTTGAGATACAAGTCATGATTTTAGATAAATAAAATTTTAGTTAAATAATGTAAAAGTATCCCTATTGAAAGCTCAACTTAATTATATTTTCAAGAAATTATGAAATGAATCAGAATATAAAAATCCAATAAACCTATAAAAACATAGTGAAATGCATGTGCAAAAACCTAGAAACTGAATCTAACAGTATTGTTGTTTTAATTTAGCGCAATTTGGTGATGGACTTTAAGGAACTAAAAGAAGAAAGAAGTGGACCAATATCTAAGATCCAGAGACAGTCAACGGTAGAGAAAATTAGATTTTGCATTCAAGTCTGCATGGGAAAAAAATACAGAAATATTACACAACCCTCCACATAGTAGACTAACAACTCAATGCAGAGTGCACAAAGGATGAAAGATAAGCATATAATAATCAAACAAACTTTAGATCATAAAATCCATCCCATTGATGTGTGTAATTTTTACAAATATTTTAGTTGATTTTTAATGAATTTTGAATAATTAATTAGTTTAATTTGGGTAGAAATTAGGTTTAATTAGGAAGTATTTTAATTTAGAGTTTAATTAGGATTTTAGTGCCTTTGGTTTAATTTTTGTCAAAATAGGAGTTTTGTTTAAGTTTGTGTTTCCCATTTTGTAGGATAAATTAAAAAGGAATTCCATTAAATCAAGGAATTTTGCAACAATGGGCGTGTTTATGCCCTTGTCACACACTAGAGAAAAGAGATTCACTGCCACGACTTAGGACATGACCTCTGGAACTGAAGAAACAAGGAACACGGTTTGCAGCATGGTCCTTTTTCAAACTGTGCATCATTTTGTCAGAATTAGAAAGGCTATGAAGGTTTAACACTGCTTAAGCATGGCCATGCTGAGACCCATGCTATACTATGGAAATCTGGTTCAAAAGAAAGCACAACCATGCTAGAATTCGTGCTAGAAAGAAAACAATTAAGCGCAGGCAGAGGCACGACCGTGTTCAGGCCGTGTCGCGTAGAAGGAAGTTTCGTAATTGAAAAAGACTAGGGAATTCGAAGGTATGAAGGTTTTCTATCAGGCCTATCTGATAAAAGGGAATATTGAGGAGCTATTCAATTTATTATAGCTCACTATTGAGGTCACAAACAAGAGCTCTAATGAAGACTGAAGAAGATTCGCATAAGATTCAAAAGTTTTATCTATATTTCTTCTTCATCTTTAATTATGTTTATGTTCTTCACCACAATTCTGTGTGGCTAAACTTCTTTCAAGGTTTAGGTTAGAAATAACTATTCCATGATGTGATTAAACACACGTTTTTTATTAAATTAATTTTCAATTAATTCTATGTGTTGCGCCTAATTTATGCTTTCATTCTTAGTCATCTTGTTTGCATGTTCATGGGTAAATTAACTAACGAGAGTTAGGAGAATTTATCAGCTTAAAACTCATAGGACTTAGACCGCTTGACCACAAGAGTAGGCGAGCTCTTCAAGAATAAAATAATTATTAAGAAACTTAATGAGTTTTTATTAACTTCTTAATCATAAGATCGTAGGTTAAATTTTAATGTTAACATGCTTAATTGAGCTCGAGAGAGTCTTTAGGTATGTTAGAACAATTACCCTTAACTGAAATTAATGATTTTGGTAATTAAGTGTTCATGATCAGATTGGAATAGTGAAACTAAACCTAGGTTCTATGTTTTAATTATTTGATTTCAATTTAGTTTAAATTGCTTTGATTATTTGATTTACTAGCTAAGAACATAAGTAGGAATATTAGTATTCAATATACAATCCTCAAGGGAACGATATTCTTTATATTGCAATTCGTGATCTGTGAGCTTGCAGGTTTTGAACACAATAAGTTCAGTTGGGTGAAAAGTTAAATAATACAGAAATTTAATTAAGGGTTCAAAATGATAAATAGAAAATGCAAACACATGCAACAGGGAGTTAAAATAAAAACTAACCCTTGTTTGGTTCAATTCCACCAGTGAATTCATTTCATTTCCAAATGAATTCCAAATAGAATTCATTTCCAAATGAATTCCAATTTCATTTAAATCAAACATACTTCATTAATATGAATTGGTTAAGTGACAACCCATTTCCTATCATAATGTCATATTAATATCTATCTTCTACCTCTTGCAAACCCATAGAAAATTTTGAAATTTGCTCCACTTCTTATTGAGAAAATAGTCTTCTAAGTAAGTAAAAAATAAATAGGCTCTTGAACCAACCTATTCGAAGTTGGCTTGAAGTTCTATGCCTCTATTAAGTAAGGATCATCCCAAATTCTGAGACTTCCCATTGCCCACATTAAATCTGAAACTGGACTTTATAACATCTCTATACCTTGTTAGAACTTCCCATCTAGACCAATGCAAAGACCTCTTATCAACATCATTAACCCACTAGAATCTAGATATTAAAGAATTAATATGCCTAAAAAAAGTTTTGGGAAATCTAAAATAGGTCCATAAAAAAGATGACAAGGAAAAGAAAATTTGGAAATACCTTTTAGGAAAGTCTACTTCTTCACATTTGCATCATCAAGCAAAAAAAAAGAAAAATAATTAATAGCCATAGATAAAGCCAAAAAAAAAGATGAAGATAAATTTTACTTTTAGACATCATTTGTTCCATAAATTGTTGCATATTATTCTGCATGGCTGAACAGAAAGCTCTCATTTAAGCCTTCATCTCCTCTCGGGTCTGTTTCATCTCCGCCCTCGTCTCATCGTGGTCTTAGCGGAGATGTCCTCTTGTCTGTTCGTGTAGGCTCTAGAGCTACACTACCTCTAGTGTCATTACTCTTTTATTAAGAGAATCATTTTCATCACCCTCGGTGCCAGTAAAAATAAGGGGGATTGAAAGTTTGAATTTTTGAAACATAATTGAAGTATATGAAAAAATGCAAATATTAGGGAGAGTCCCATAATTTTTTTTGAAAAACCAAGAAAGTTAAGGAGTAGTACCTAATACCAAAATATAGATGACAATACAAAGAGGCAGATAAACTGGCCAGAACAATGCGAGAGGTCGTAGTAAGACAAGTCAAGTTGGGTTGGTTACTGAGATGACTGCCCATCAAGAAGAAGAAAGGAAAGTTAAAGAGTAGTACCTAAATCCAAAATGCAGACAACAGTACAAAGAGGCAGAGAAACAGGCTGGAACAGTACAAGAGGTCATAATGAGAGGAGGCAACTTAGGTTGATTACTGAGATGTCTGCCTATAAAGAGGAATAGAGGAAGTAAGGATTCTGAGTTCCAATGCTAATATATGTATAAGTGGAGATGACTACCCATCAAAAAGACAGTGATTAAACCCGTATGTATAGCTTTAGGACTTTAGCCTTCCTTTCCTTTTATCGCTATGAAGTGACACTTCTCCCAATTAAGCACGAGATTTGTTTCCTCACAATGATGTAACACTTTAGAAATATTATCCAAACATGCATCAAATGAAGAACCATACACATAGAAATCATCCATAAAAACTTCCATTACGTCCTTAACAAAATCAGAAAAAATTGACATCATGTATCTTTGGAAAGTAGCTGGTGCATTACACAACCCAAAAGGCATTCTCCTATATGCATATGTTCCATAGTGACATGTGAATATGATTCTCTTGGTCATCAGGATGAATAGGAATTTGAAAGAAACCTGAATAACCATCTAAATAACAAAAAAATGAACTATTTGCCAACCTCTCTAAAAGTTGATTAATAAAAGGTAAAGGAAAGTGATCTTTCCTAGTCGCATTATTCAATTTCCTATAATCAATGCACATGCACCAACCAGTGATAGTCCTAGTTGGAATTAACTCATTATTCTCATTTTTAACTACTGTCATGCCACCCTTTTTAAGGACTACATGGATCGGGCTAACCCAATCACTATCCGAAATAGGATAGATAATCATAGCATCAAGCAATTTCATTATTTCTTTCTTGACTACTTCTTTCATGTTAGGATTCAATCTTCTTTTATTTTTAATAGAAGGTTTAGAACCTTCCTCCATGTGAATCTTATGCACACAAATAGAAGGGCTAATCCCCTTAAATTCATTAATGGTGTAGCCTACAATTTTCCTATGTGGCCTAACTCTCCTAAGCAATTTTTCTACTTGTTCATTATTCAATTCAGCATTCACAATAATTGGATAAGTAGAATTTGAACCAAGGAAAGCATACCTTAAAGATGAAGAAAGAACTTTCTATTATAGCTTAGGTGAATTCTCTTCCTTCAATATACTCACAGAACTTACATTGGAAATTAAAGGCTCATACCTGATTAATTGCTTCTTGTTTAATGCAGGATTAGTATTGAGATAGTGATTGAAAATGGCTACATCTTGATCAGTGTCATCTTTTTTTGCATCATAAAGCAAACATGCTTCAAGTGGATATTGGGTGAGTTATTTTTCAAAAACTCCTTGGACATAGTTTTCTATCACATCAACTCTAAAGCATGACCCCATTGTTGCGCAATTTTCTTTGCCATTTTGAAGACATCAAAATACACTTTGTTATCTCCAATTTCAAGCAAAATTTTTCCTCATTTGACGTCTATGATTGCACTAGCTGTAGCAAGGAAAGGACGCTCCAAAATTATAGGAATTTGAAGGTCCTCCTTCATCTCCAAGATGATAAAATCTCCTGGCACATAGTAGTCTCCAACTTTTACTGGCACATCTTTTAAAATTACATTAGGATAGATGATGGACCTATCCGCCAATTGTAGTGACACCGTTGTTGGTTGAGGTTCTCCAATATTTAGGCGCCTGCAAAGAGAAATAGGCATTATGCTTACACTTGCACCTAAACCGCATAAAGATCTACCTAAGAACTCATTTTCAATAGTACAAGGAATAGTGATACTCCATGGATCTTTAAGCTTTTGTGAAAGCTCGTTACACTCCTTATTGATTAAAATGGTTTCAAAGTCCTCCCACTTTCCCTTGTGTGAAATAATGTCTTTGAGGAATTTTGCTAAGGCTGGCATCATTTTGATCACATCCAAAATTGGTATATTGAGGTTAAGTTGGTGGAAGGTCTTTATGAACTTCCTAAACTGCTTATCCAACTTTAATTTTTGTTGTCTTTAAAGGAAAGGTAGAGGTGGGTTTTGATAGGCACTTCCTTCTTTTCTTATTGCTTTTCTCTAATAACCTCGGACTATTATTCCTTTTCTTATGTGTCTTATACAACCCCTTCATCATTATTCTTGGTTTCCACTTTAGGTAATTGCTTCCCACTCCTAAGTGTTATTGCCTTTACTTACTCTCTAGGATGCTCAATTTGGCTAGGCAACATTCCACTTTGTCTTGAGCTAGATGCTTAGAAGTAAAGGAGGATATTCAAATTCCTATAATTTTGGGACATCCTTTCCTTTCTAAAATCGATGCAATTATAGACATCAAATGAGGAAAATTTTTGCTTGAAATTGGAGATAACAAAGTAGAGTTTGACATCTTTAAAATGGCAAAGAAAACTACAACAATGGGGTCATGCTTTAGAGTGGATGTGATAGAGAGCTGTGTATAAGAAGTTTTTGAAAAATAACTCACCCATGATCCACTTGAATCATGTTTGGTTCATGATGCAAAAGAAGATGACATTGATCAAGAGGTAGCCATGTTTAATCACTATCTCAATGTTAATCCAACACTAAATAAGAAGCAATCAATCAGGTATGAGCCTTGAATTTCCAATGTAAGTTGCATGAGTACATTGAAGGAAGAGAATGCACCTAATGTAGAATTTTCATCTTTGATGCTTTCCTTGGTCCAAATTCTACTTATCCAATTATTTTGAATGATAAATTAAATGATAAATAAGTAGAAAAATTGCTGAGGAGAGTTAGGCCACATAGGAAAATTATTGGCTACACCATTGATGACCTTAAGTAGATTAGCCCTTCTATTTGCATGCATAAGATTCACATGGAGGAATGTTCTAAACCTTCAATTGAAAATCAAAGAAGGTTGAATCCTAACATAAAAGAATTAGTCAAGAAGGAAATAATGAAATTGCTTAATGTAGGGATTATCTATCCTATTTCAAATAGTGATTGGGTTAGCTCGATCCATATAGTCCCTAAGAAGGGTGGCATGACAGTAGTTAAAAATGAGAATAATGAGTTGATTCCAACTAGGACGGTCACAGGTTGGCGCTTATGCATTGATTATAGGAAATTGAATAAGGCGAATAGGAAAGATCACTTTCCTTTACCCTTTATTGATCACCTTTTATAGAGGTTGGCAAATCATTCATTTTTCTATTGTTTAGATGGTTATTCAAGTTTCTTTTAAATTCTAATTCATCCTGATGACCAAGAGAAAACCATATTCACATGTCCCTATGAAACATATGTATAGAGGAGAATGTCTTTCGAGTTGTGTAATGCACCCACTACTTTTCAAAGATGCATGATGCTAATTTTTTCTGATTTTGTGGAGGACATAATGGAATTTTTTATGGATGATTTCTCTATGTATGGTTAATCATTTGATGCATGTTTGGATAACCTTTCTAATGTGTTGCAGCGTTGTGAGGAAACAAATATCATGCTTAATTAGGAGAAGTGTCATTTTATAACGACAAAAGGAAAGGAAGGCTAAAGGCCTAAAGCTGTACAGACTGGTTTAATCACTGTCATTTTGATGGGCAGTCATATCCCCCTATACACATACTAGCATTAGAACTCAGAATCCTTACTTCCTCTCTTCCTCTTGATAGGCAATTATCTCAGCAACCAACCCAACTTGCCTCCTCTCATTACGACCTCTTGCGCTATTCTGGCAATTTTCTCTGCCTCTTTGTACTGTTGTTTGCATTTTGGATTCAAGTACTACTCTTTAACTTTCTTCTCTTCTTCTTGAGAGGTAATCATCTTAGCAACCAACCTAACCTACCTCCTCTCACTACGACTTCTCGTACTGTTGAGACTAGTTTCTTTGCCTCTTCGTACTGTTGTTTGCATTTTGGATTCAAGTACTACTCTTTAACTTTCTTCTCTTCCTCTTAAGAGGCAATCATCTCAGCAACCAACCTAACCTACCTCCTCTCACTACGACCTCTCGTACTGTTGAGACTAGTTTCTTTGCCTCTTCGTACTATTTTTTTGCATTTTGGATGCATGTACTACTCTTTAACTTTCCTATTTTTTCAAAAAAAAAATGGTACTCTCCCTAATATTTGAATTTGGACATATGCTTCAGTTATGTTTCGAAAATTAAAACTTTCAAGCCCCTTATTTTTACTGGCACTGGGGGTGATGAAAATGATACTCTCAATAAGAGAGAAACAGCACTGGAGCAACAGGTAGGGCAGCTCCAGAGCCTACACAAAAAGACAAGAGCATATCTCTGCCAAAAACATAAAGAGACGAGGGCAGAGATGAAATAGACCCGGAAGGAGATGAAGGCTGAAATGAGAGCTTTCTCTTCAACCATGTAGAATAACATGCAACAATTTATGGAACAAATGATGTCTAAAAATAAAATTTATCTTCATTTTTTTTGGCTTTATCTATGGCCATTAATTATTTTTCATTTTTTTCGCTTGATGATGTAGATGGGAAGAAGTAGACTTTCCTAAAAGGTATTTCCAAATTTTCTTTTCCTTGTCATCTTTTTTATGGACCTATTTCAGATTTCCCAAAACT
>CATIWM010106356.1:0-10881 GCA_949671775.1 Mallotus repandus | reverse complement strand
TATCTTACATATTTTTTTGTTGTTTTTTAGTTGTTATATTTTTTTGTTGTTTTGGTTGTTGTTTGTTATTTTTTATTTTTTCAGTTGTTAATTTTTTTTATTGTTTTTTCAATTGTTGTTTTTTTGTCGCTGTTTCAATTGTTCTTATTTATTATTTTTTGTTGGATGTTATTTGTTGTTGTTTCCGTTTGTTGTTTGTTGTTATTTTTCATTTCTAACAATTAGAAAATCATAAAAAGGATCAATAAAGGAAATAAAAAAATACAATTTTTATGACAATTAGACAATTATAAAGAGAATTAGGAAAAGAAATAAAAAACAAATAAAATAATTTTAAACAAGAAAAAATGAGAATCAACTATCAGTTTATTTAAATTTATCAAAGATAATTGAGAATGATGTAAATTTTGAATGTTGTTTGTTGTTACTTTTTTGTGGTTGTTTTTTGGTTTCTAACAATTATAAAAAAAATAATAAAAATCAATAAAAGGAACTAAAAAATAAACAAAATTATAAAAAAATAAAATTAATTAATATATTTGAATGCTAATAGTCAAACTAGAACTTACAAAAGGATAATAAGAGTAGGGGTCTAATTAAGAAGAGGAGTTAACAACAAAGAACAATAACAATAATAATTATATATTAATTAAATTATATTTTATATATTAATTAAATTATATATTAACTGTGTTGATAAGGGGAAAAGGGTACCTATACATCATGATATTAATTAAACAGCTTACGAAATAAAGGGGAAAGGGAGCTAAAATGTGCTTCGACCAAAAAAAAAAAAAAGGGAGCTAAAATTCGAAAAGGGGCTAATCAAAGTGTTCATCCACATAAATTTCCTCTGTAATTTTCCCTTCAAAAAGGTAGCGTATTACGGGTTGGGGTGGGTCAAATAAAAATTGGGCTTTGGTTCATCTCGAATATATAAAAAAAAGAAAGGATTAATTACTATGACATCCCTTAGGTTTGACCTATTATATTACTACGTCCTTGTGTTTTCAATAATTAATTTAAACATCCTTAAGATTTGGTTATGTTGAATTATTACATCCTTACCATTTAATTTATTCTTAAATGGACCAATTAAAAAAAATTAAAAGTTTTATTTGGTCCCTGAACTTACAATATAATTTTAAATTCGTTCAATTTTTTTTATCAAATTATAATTGATTTTTTTAATTCTTTTATTGTTATAATAATTATAGAGTCATTCTATAATACAAACATGTGTATCTATACAAATGCAATTAGAACCGATTACTACTAATTTAATTATAACCATTGATATATTTTATAAGTATTGGTACACAAAAATGATCAATGGTTACAATTAAATAAAAATAAATCCAAAGGCTCTAATTTCATTTGCATAGATACAAATGTTCGCACCATAGTAAGAGTTATAATTATAACATCTAAATAATTTTATTTTTAATATAAAAATAAGTTAAAAATATATTGTTGGCTATTTTTTTATTTTAGAGAGATTGCGAGCGTGCTAGAGGAGCAGGTCCTAAAAAATGACCTGACTTCTTTCAGACATTTGTGGATTCTCAAACTCTTTTACCACAATTTGCTTGGATTTCAGAGATGAAAATTAATTTGCAAATAAAAGAGACAATTTGAACACTTAAAATGGAAATTGTATTGATTTGAGAGCTTAGTACAAAACTAAAGTAGACAGTGCTGATAAACTAAAGAAAATGATTGGCTAATAATTCTAAATTTGTAAATGTAGTAGATGTGTAGATGTAGATGTAGATGTCCATTCTTCAATCATTCCCTTGCCTTTTATACTGCTAGAATTTATTTCTTCAAATAATTTTCCTACCCCAAAGTCTTCTGTTTCCAAGAAATAAATTCTCGTAACTCTCTTCAAAATAACTCCAGACACCTTTTTCCCCAAGCCTCTGAGAATGAATGTGAACACTTGCTTATAAATTCCTCCAATTCTTATCCTCCAGCTTAAGTTTATGCGAATTACACTTCAATTTAGGCTTTTTAAATTTTTAATCAACTTAAAAATAATGGGCTTATAATGTTTAGCCCAAAATTTAATTTGGGTACAAACACATATTTATTTAAAATTGCTGCTACGTTAATATGATTATATAATCAATGCGATATGAATTAGGATTTATCATATTGACATAGATTTAATTATCAAATCTTATTAAAATTAATTTAGTGTATACACACACATTTTGTTTACAAATCCTTTGAGAATTACAATTATTAAATTTAATTAAAAAATTATTTCAACATGGCAAGTCTCATTTAGGTTGTAATACTAATCATAAAAATTGAGTTCATATTAGTATGGTAAACCTTAATTGATGGGCATCAATTACATAAATCATATTAGTATGATGCCAATTAAAAAATTAAGTACATACCAATATAATAAATTATAATCAGTGCAATACCATTACATTAGTCGTACTAGCACAACAATAATTAGTGAAATTGAGAAAAAATCAATATGATAAATTTTAATTAATACAATATTTATTATATATTCATATTGGAGTAGTGCTAATTTTAAGTCAATATGGTTTAAATTTGTTTTAATATTAAAAATAAAAATTTTACTATTGTAATAAAAATACAATGAATTAAAATTTTATATTAATTTAATAAAAGAATTGGATGAATTTATAACTATATTATTAGTTTAGGGATTAAATATAATTTTTAATTTTTGAATTGGTCCATTTAATGGTAAATTAAACAATAAAGATGTAATAGTTTAACGAATTAAAATTTTAAGAATGTTATAATAATTATTGAAAATATAGGTACCTCAATGATGTTATAGTAATTAACCCAAAAAGAAATAAGCAGGAGTTTCAAGTAGTTTGACGGTGAGGCGTTTGGAAGCAAAGGAAGAAAAAATTAAATGTTAATGCGAACATGCGAACCGGTATCATTAAATAAAAATATGATGCGCCTCACCATTCTGCCACAACATTATGCTTATTGACGTGTTTCGCTTATATTCATATATTATAGTCAACCAAAAACTTACAAGCGTGGCAACCAAACCGAACCGAACCGTTACTTGGTTCCGTGATTGATACACACTTATGGTTCGGATATATGCGCACTTATGGTTCCGAACCGAACCAATGGGTATAGTCCCGAAGGTACCCTGTCCGTACACATTATCCTTGGACAGACGTGAGACCTTTTCTTTTAAAAAAAAATTTAACTCTCTTCTCTTTCCTTTTCATTTCTACCCTTTCTTTAAAAAAAAAAAAAAATTCATGCAAAGGTATTCTTCTTTCTCGCACACACATACACACGCGTAGCCGGAAGACAAAGAACTGGTATGATTCTTTTTTCTTTTTCTTTTTCTTTTTTTTTTTCTCTGAAAAGGGTTAGCCTAGATTTAGACCCATTGGTTTTTTGTTTGTTTTAGAGCTAAGAATCTTTTCGCTTAGTTGTTTTGAATATATTTGACGCCATTAATATTTGTTTTTGAGTATTTCTTTTTCTAGAAAATGAGCTCCATTGACAGGAAAGAGCCACTGGAGCATTTTGAGTGGAAGGACGCGACTTGTTTGCAACACCAGTGTTAAATCAAGGAAAGTTTAACACTTGCTGGGCTATACAAGGAACAGCCTCCGCAGAATGTATAGCAAACCTCAGATTGAGGAAAGAAAATGAAGCAAAGATTCAACTCTCAACGCAGGAAGTCATAGATAACGTATTAATGAAGGATATGGGTTTGATGGAGTCTACTGGTAAAGGTAAAGGGAAGGGGAAGGGGAAGGGGAAGGGAAGGCAGAGAGTGGAAGTCAAGGAAGCACAATCGAGGGGCGCAATATTCAACATGGCCAAAGTATTTCGGTGGATAAAGGAAAATGGTGTTCATTTGGAGAATGACTATCCCTAGACTGCTACTATTCCTACCCTTGCTCAAAAAGCTAACTTGCTTGAGGTATTAAATTTATCTTTTTTTTTAACAACAAATTCATTCTATTATAAATCTGCATGTATTGTATATGTTTTGGTTAATATGTTGTGTTTGTTTTGTTTTTAATAGAAACAAAAACATCTACCATCCAAAACAGTAGATATTCAAAATTTTGAATCAGAGGATAGTACATTGAAAAAGATAGATGAAGTGCAGCTTGCAAATCTAATCAAGCAGCATCCAGTTGTGGGAATCATTGAATGGAGATCTCACTTTCAACTTTTAACTGATGATGTGAGTATTATAAAATAATTATTTTTCTATCATTTGTTTTTAATTAATCTAGTAAGTAATTAATTCAGTTCTATTTTTAGGATATATATGATCATCCGAAGCAGCCACCTCAATCAATTCCACATAAACCTCAACATCATGCTGTTTTAATCACTGGTTTTGGGAAAAAGGACAACAAAAAATACTGGATCGTTCGTAACTCCTACGGCAAGGAATGGTGTGGTAATGGTTACGGAAAGCTGATTAGAGAATCACCTGGAAATTCTTCAATTTTTAAGGGCATCTGTTATCCAGTAGGAGTTTCCAAATCATGGGTTAGTATAGATACTTTATTGTTTATTCATATTTTCAATTCAACAAATTTATTTATTTTTTCTCTTATTTTTCAGGCTACATGATTTGACTTTATATCTAGGTGTGCTGGATGCTGAAGAAGTAGCAGGATTGGGTTGTTTACTTATTTGCTAATGAATTTTAAGAAAACTTTTGCTTGTCATTACCATTTTCTTAATTTCTTTGACTACAATTAGTTTTGATTTCCAAATTTGTAATCAGGTACAATTTCGTAACCAGCTGCTCTTATCTAACTTTCAGCCAAAAAAAAACTTTTGCTAATTGTTATAATTGTTAATACCAAATATTTCATCGTTAACCCATCCTATCAATGTAACTTCCCTGCTTCTTTAATATTCTGGTTTCTGACCTAATATTTCTGCAACTGAATCTTTCCACTTTCTTGGATGCAAAATTTTGTGTTCTGTTATTTTTTTTTTCACAACTTTCTTCTTGAGAAAGCAGGTAGAAAAGAATGAAAGTGCTATAGTTTGTTACTTCTTGGTTTTGTAATGAGAACAATTAATTTATTCAACATAGGAAGCAGGTAAGCAGGTAATTTCTTGTCTTATCTTTAATTCACAACTCTGGTGTTATTGCTTGTCTTGGGGCCAATAGATGCTCTTTCATTGCTGCTATTGCTTTTGTCAATTTGTACTTATTTGCAGATCAAAAGGTGACTATAGTTAAAATCTTAATAAATAAAGGCACTTCCTTTTTGTGTTTTTTGGAATTTATGAATTTAGTGCAAAGGCTGCATTTGAAGCTGCACTGAGATGTGGAATCTCGGTCACAAGTGTTTCTTTCATATTTTGCTACTTCCTGCTGAAGTTGATGTCTTTCTGTTCATTGTTTTTTTTTTTTAGTCTTCTTCTCAGTAGTTTGGCTTCTAGTTGTGGCAATTATTCATGGGTATCCAACCCAATGTTAGGTGCACATCTTGTTGAGAATCTACTTCTATCTGAATTTGGATATATGGTGTATTTATTCATTTTTTTCTTGATATGCTGCTGGAGATTGTGGTGTCCACTCCTTATTTCAGGTGGTTTTGAATTTTGATGTCATTTGTTTTTTTGTTTGACTGTCTATTATGCCTACTTTAAAAGTAACTTTCATTCTTTTGTTTATTTATTTATTTTTTGGCTTGGTGTGCAGGTTTTACAGCCCCTGGTGCAAGACCATCCTGCAGTTGCCTTAGGGGTGATCTTCTATTTTACATCCTTTTGTTTTATTTTTTTTCAACAACTTGTTACTGTTGTATGCTGTGGTGTGAATTGTGCACAAATTGCACAAACTCGCTTGAATTTTGAATAAAAGGGTGTGTGCTAGTGATGTTCGTTTGCGTAAGAGTTGTTCATGCTGTTTTAGGTATCTTTTGCCTTGTCTAGAGCTGTGGACTTGTTCCTTATGAGTATACTGGCCATGGTATCAGTATGAACTTACATGGAAAATCAACAATGACGAATGCATCACAGCCGACCAAACAATCGAGAGCATATTCTTTTTAATGGATTTTACAAAAGAAGGGCCAACATCCTTTCTCTTTTAAGTATACGGTCATTTTGCTACATTCCTATTGGAGGAATCTAGCTTTTTATTCAAGTATGTTCTATTGACGAGCAAACACTTTATCCTTCTAGATAAATTTCATCAAACTTATGTTAGAATGAATTGCTAAGGGGTTGTGTGGTGATGATGATATTTTACAGGTTGGTACTGTTTTAAGTCCTGAGGATGCTATAAGTGCAAAGAATGCTGGAGCTAAATTCCTCGTGAGTCCTGCAATGGTGAAGGTATGGACTTACTAATCTTAGAATTAGATGAATTTGCTTCTTGACTAAGACTGAGTCGTTAAAGTTGAAAGGTTTTTATGTGCTCTTTCGAACCTTCTTTCCTCTTTACTAACTTGCTTCTCATTGAGGTATCATGGATGTTGTCCAGGATGGTGAAGTTCTATACATACCTGGTGCAATGACACCAACTGAGGTAAGAAACCTCCTTAAGTTAAACTAAGTAGCTCGATGTTCTCTTCATATCCTGAGCTTTGATATAAATAGTGGTGAATTTGGAACTTGATGATATTGAATTATAAAATGATAATTGGATAGTTTGAGCTATTTTTCCCTTCAATGAATAATAACCAGAACTTGTTTTTACAGATATTGTCTGCTTATGCTGCCGGTGCTACAATTGTTAAGGTTAGTTTCACTGTGCTTAAGGTATTATAGTTGGTGGTAGCAATGAAGAGAAGTTATCATCATAGCTATTTTAATGTCAAAAGTCATTCTCCAAATATGTAAAATCTTGTTTGAATGGGTGATTACGTTACTTTTTCACACTGAATTGGTTTAGCTACTCACTAAAGGAAGTATTTGCATCTTTGCTTGGCTCTTTATCTTGTCCATTTTCACTTTAAGGATATTTTATGTTGTGGATGCGGGGATTATGTTCAGACCAAGAAAGACCTTATGGATTATGTCTTGATTTTATTTGGTGAACTAGATCTATCGGATCTCTGCTTTGGGAGGTATCCACTACCGCCCAAAGCAGAATTATAGGTTTGACCTCTAAAGAAATTGTTGTTATTTCCATTTTATTAGAAAGACAGGTTCTTGAGGACTACCTTAAACATTTCTTAAAGTATAATTTGTAGGATATTGAGCTTCTCCTTTATATGTTTTGCCAGCCTTTAATATAACAATGAAGAAAATCGGCTGTTGTTTCTAGCTGTAGAGTTATCTTTTCAAATGTCCGACTATAGTATAATATGTTTTTTGTAGGGGAACATCGTTAATGCCCTTGGCATCTTGCTTCTAAAGAAATTTGTTTGAAATTTGATATAGATCCTATAGGTGACTATATATCCTGTGGAGCATCATCTGTTCTGTCTGATGCCATGTTTAATAAAGAAGCAATGGCTCAGAGAAATTTTAATGCGATATATCAACTTGCCTGCTTTGCTGGTTCACATGGCAAAGGAGCTGTAGTACTGTGAGTTTGAGGTTGAGCATGGAATATTTTGTATGGTTTTCAGAGGCTTGCCATGTTTTAGCTAGAGACACTGTTTGTTGCTAAATGGTAGCAGTGAACTTGTATTTAGGCCTCTCCAAAATGCTATAGTTTATAGTGTCCCATGTTACTATTATGCAGAAAGCGGAATTACACCTCAAACTGACTTATTTCAGCAAAGCCTATGGATATTGCCAATACAAAAGCACTAGAAAGGCTTTGATTGTGCAGTTGCATTTGGGCAAGGAGCATATTACTAACCAACACTGGTAGATACATACAAGCCCTTTGTTTCATTTCATTTCATATGCCCTTCATCATGCATCATTAATATTCTTTGCAAGCAGTCCCCATGCATCACTAATGAGTAGTATGTTTAAAGTCTAATGAGTTGTAACAAATAAGCTTCTCCTCTTTTCTAGGCCTTACATTTGAGGTCATAGGATCATCATGCAAACGACATTTCCTTTGCTCTCGCCATTATCACTGCTATTGGGTTATGGACTATCTCTGCTTGTGGATCAAAAGCTCCTTATTTCTACAATTACACAGCATCCAAATGGTAACTCCAAAGATAAGATTCCATTCCAAGCCCGTATCACTGGCTATACTTAAATTCAATTTCAACCAGTCTCCAAACGAACATGAAAATAAATCCTGTCTATTGTACTCTGGGATTCACTTCATCAAATTCTTTGAGCCTCCCCACAAAATAATAAGACATGGTCAATATCTTCAATGCCTGCAAAACATCGCTCACACAAATCATTCTCAGTCATCTTTGTCCGTAGCCTTCCGCATTAGTAAGATCGATCTTTGTTATATCACACCAATAATGAACATATGTGAGTTAGCGGTGACTTCTCAGTCGCTAATTACCATTCTTTTTTATTTAATATTTATTATAATTTATTATATTTGTGAGTTGTTTTAATTTTAGAAAGCTAATTATATGACATGATATGATTTTTTTTTAATTAATTAATGGTTTGTCTTCTGCAATATCAATTTCATTGAGGCTTGCAATTTGGGAGGAATCAAATTGAAGGGTCGAGAGGTAGCCATTACATATATTAATTGTTAATTTAGATTATGTATGTATACTTTTTTAATATTTATAAATATTTATTTAATTATTTATATATAAAAAGTCTGATCAATTTAATGCTAAATGATATGGTATAGAAGGAAAAATCTTACTTCCAGAATTTTTGGGAGCATTGTCCAACCTAAGGACCCAGGAACAGTAATTGGTGAAGGTAATTCATTAGTTTTCTAAGGTAATTGAAATGGCTAATCAAAATTAGTTGCAATGAGAAATTTTATACTTCCGTTATTTATTTAAATAGGATCATATAATTTGAGCAAGATAAAAGAATTGTACTTGGAGGAATGATCTTAGTGGAAGCTTGCCATTGTGCTTAACAAATCTGACATCCCTTCAAACATTATCACTCTCTTCTAATCACCTTGCTAGAAACATATATTTCCTCTTCAATATTTAACATCTCCTCAATACCTAGACCTTTCCCACAATTTTTTGCAAATCCCATTTCACTCTCTACATTTTTCAATCATTCAAAGTTCACATTCCTTGATGGTTGAGATAACAAAGTATATGCAGAGATAGAGCAATATCATACTTTAATCCTAAAATTTCAATTAGGCTCTCTTTAGTTGAATGGTAATGGAAATGTTGGGGAATTCCAAAGTTTCTTTATTATCAACAAAACTTACAATATATCGATGTCTCAAACTTTAGAAGGCAGGCCAATTTCTATATTGATTGTTAGAGAATAACACAAAACTAGAGATTCTTTACTTAGCCAACAATTTCCTTTTGGGTTATCTACAATTACCTATTCTTCAATGTATGAATTTGACAGTTTTGGATATCTCCAGAACTTGCTTCTATAGCTACATTCCAATGGTGATCGGAACATATTTCACCAACTTGATGTATATAAGTATGTCCCAAAATGGTTTCAATTGTGGCATTCCCTTTTCATTTAATAATATGTCCTTTCTTCAATTTTTAAACCTTTTAAAGAATAAACTTTTTGGAAGCTTACTATCCAAATTTATTTATCCATGGTTAAGAGAAGTTCATTTGTCTAATAATAAGTTACAAGGATCATTGGAGAATGTGTTATATGATTTATCAAGGCTCACTATGGTGGATCTTAGCCATAATAATTTTAGTGGAAGCATACCAATATGGATTAACACACTTTTCCAATTAAGTTATCTTTCCTTGGTTCATAATAATTTTGAAGGCCAAATTCCATATGAGCTACAAATATTCAGCTTGATTGATCTTTCTAGAAATAATATATTTGATCATATTGTCCCTTGCCTACGAGAGAACAATGATGGGAGAGAAGAACCTCAACAATCTTTAGAGTTTGCAACAAAGTATTCAACCTATGATTACAAACCAATGATCCTTTGCTATTTGTATGGAATTAATCTCTCTAGCAATAACTTGTCAGGCAAGATTCCTCTTCAATTTGGAAGTCTTTTCACTGCCAATGTGCTAAATTAATCTATCACATAATTGTTTGATTGGTCCAATCCCTCCATGATTTTCAAATTTAATAAGTGCAGTTGAGTCCTTAGGTCTTTCTTACAATAATTTTCATGGACAAATCCCTCCTTAACTTACTCTGCTATACTCTTTAGCTATTTTCAATGTAGTGCACAATAACTTATCAGGCAAGATACCAAAGAGAGTTGCACAATTTGCTATATCCAAATAGGATAGCTACAAGGGTAATCTTTTACTTTATGGATTACCACGGCCAAAGAGTTGTAACACAACTTCTCCAACATTAGTGCCAATAACTTCAATGGATGAAAATGAAGATGTTGCGTTCATTGACAAGGGTGTTTTCTATGTAAGCTTTATGGGGGCTTACATTATAGTGCTATTAGGAATAGCTGCAATTTTATGCATTAACCCATACTAGCAACAAACATGGGTTTACTTTATAAAGGTGAACATGACGATGAGCTATTACTTTCTAGTGGAAAACAATCCTTTCTTATCTAAGTTTGAACTTTCAAAGCAATGTACTCTTTCCTAAACTGTGATTAGTTCTTAATTATTTTCTTTTAGTACATTGTTTATGAAATATTCAAGTCAATAATATTTATTATGCAATGGATTTGTGTAATAGTAATCTCAGAGCACGGTAGTGTAAATTCACTCTCCTAATTTCTCCATATTAATGCTAGTGAATAGGCATATGCATTATCTACCATGTCCCACCCAACCAAAAATGACTTTTCTTATTGATTAATGTTTGCAACAC
>CATIWM010106348.1:0-17933 GCA_949671775.1 Mallotus repandus | reverse complement strand
GGAATTTGGTTTTAGTGTAAGCCTTCAAAACACTTGTGAATCGGTTTTTGAGTGAGCCTTAAAAACTCAAGTTGTAAAAATCAATCTAAGGGAATAGATTGTGGTGATTCAAAATCCTAACTTGAGGATAAGTTAGGTGGACACGTAGGAATGTTGAGAATCCGAACTCTTTAAATACTTGTGTTCATCACTCTTCTTTCTCAGCATTCTTTCATTTTTGCTTATTTGTTTTTAAGTTTTGATTTTTGTTCGATAGCCCTATTCACCCCCCCTCTAGGGCATTTTCATTAAGGCATCAGTAGTGCACCTGGGCATCCCAACCATGTTGGCACCCCCTTAGCACCTACATCACACACTTTAATCCACCATTTATCAAAATAAAGAATAAGAGAAAAGCAAGAGATTGATGCAACCCAAAACTAGATGGGCAAATAAAAATAAAATCAATAGAATTGGTAGGACTTAAAACCAATTGCATCACTAAACATAAAATCATGACAGCAAGGAGGATAAGAGGGCCACCTAGTGCATTGACTCATAGAAAGACCCAAGGAAACTAACTTATCAGCCACCTTGTTTCCCTCTTGGTAAATATGACTGGCATGATACTACATACAACTTAGCTGATTGATACACCATTGCCATTCTTGATGGATGCACTAAGGCACAACAACACTACAAGATTTAAGTAAATTGACCACATAAATTGAGTCAGATTCAATCCAAATTAGGGAAAGCTTAAGCTCAGTAGCTTTATTAAATGCAATGGACACCGCCAATAGTTCAGCTTCAAAGGCAAAATGGATTCCTACTAGAGTGGCAAAAGAGGCTAGTGCTAACCCAGAATGATTTCACAACACACCACTAGCAGCTACATATCCTGGAGACCCAATTACAGTGCCATCAGTATCTATCTTGGTCCATCCCAAAGGTGGATGCAGCCAAGTAACCAGAAAAGCAGGAGAAAGACGACAAGTGATACTAGAAACTCTTAGACGTGATAAAATGTGATGATCAACCTGGGAATTATGCATGTATCCAGACCTAAAAAGTTCTGCATCTTTATGGACTGACAGATTGATCAGAATGAGGAAGAAATAGAAATACCCAAATCCTTGAAAAGCAAAAGATTCCTTGCATGCCATATAGCCCAAATAGTGGTATAAACTCCAACTCTCCAAAGAACCATTGGTTGAGAAGAGAAATTCAAGCACATCACCGATTTAAACAGATGAAGAAATCCATTTGAGAGGTCAAATGAAACTTCAAAAGGCTAGCAATAGCATACCAAATAGTTGTAGCATAAGGGCATTTTATAAAAATATGCTCTAATGAATCATCTACAGCATTACATAAACAATAACGTGAAACTAAGGACATACCTATATTGCGAAGAGTGTCTATAGTAGGAACCTTACCACGCAAGATTCTCCACATCAAAAGAGACCTGGATGGCGGAAGGTAATGTCGCTAGTCTTCCCTACTCCAAGCAACCTTTAGCATTGAGACTCTAAAATGATTATAAGTAGATTTATAAGAAACAGAGCTTATCGCTGAAAAATGATGGACCAAAGAATCCATAGCAGATAAAATAAGACACTGGATATTAGCAACAATCATGGGATAAGAGGAGTAAAAAGCTTCCAGAATATGCCATCTACCCTCATAGTAAACATCAGAAATCGAAGCTTGAAGAAGCTTGTGAAAGGAGGGAGGGACATCAACATTATCAATAATCCGATATCCCAACCAATTATCAAACCAGAAGCTGAGATTTGATTCATGATTAATAACCCATTGACATTGCTCTTGAACTTCTGAGTAATAATTTTGAATGGAGGACCAAATAGA
Organism: Mallotus repandus; assembly: GCA_949671775.1. Classification (NCBI taxonomy): domain Eukaryota; kingdom Viridiplantae; phylum Streptophyta; class Magnoliopsida; order Malpighiales; family Euphorbiaceae; genus Mallotus; species Mallotus repandus. The sequence goes on along the minus strand of CATIWM010106348.1, from coordinate 16,082 downwards.
AGAAGAAATAACCGATCTAGGTTGTTTGAAAGAAGAAATGAAGTGACTTCACAGAAAAGCAAAAATAAAGTTGTTATCTAAAGCTACATGTCATGCTAATTTAAACAAAAGAGCTTGGTTAAGCCAGGATAATTTTTTTAAGCCAAGGCCTACCTCCTCTAAAGGGGAGCAGTAAAGAGCCCACTTAACTGTCATAAGCTTTTTTGTTTTTATATCTCCTATCCATAAAAAATTTCTGATTGATTTCTCCATATTTTTTAGCAAATGAATTGGCCATTTATAGATCATGAAGGAAAGGAGAAATGAGCCATATATAACCGAATTAATCAAGGCTATGTGACCTGCCATAGAAAAAGTATGACCTTTCTATTTATCAAAATTGGAAAGGATTTTATCAAAAATCACCTATAAACATCTACGCTTAGGGGCTCCAACAAAAAAAGGAACACCAAAGTAAGTGAAAGGATGCAAACCTCGATGAAGACCAACATAAGAACTAAGAGAGTTCATATGGCTGCTAGAAACATGCTTCCTAAAAAAAAATTTTGACTAATGCCAATTGACAATTTGACCCAAAATTGCTCTATAATCATTAAAAATTTGCACAAGCTTTTGAATATTATTAGTGGTGGCCCGACAAAAGATGAGAACATCACCTGCATACAAAAGATGAGTGGACACTGTACTTTTCTTGGAGCATGCATTGGCACTAAGAACTGGGTGTTAAAAGAAGAATCCTCTGAAATAAAGAAAAGCAAAGGAGATAAAGGATCACCCTGGCGAACCCCATGAGAGCATCCAAAGAAACCTTTAGGAGAGCCATTAAGAAGAATGGAAATTCGAGCAGACTAGAAAGTATTATGAATCCAACTACAAAAAGTATTAGAGAAACTAAACTATCAAGCATAGCCAGAATGAAATTCCAATCCATAGTGTCAAAGGCCTTATGAATATCAATTTTAATAGCCATATTTCCACCAAAACACCGACAATTAAACAAATTGATATTTTCAGAAGCAGTAGCAATGCAATCCTCAATATGACGACCTTTAACAAACCTAAATTGATGAGGATCAATTATCCTACTAACAATGATGGCCATCCTATTAGCTAGGAGCTTCATGATAATTTTAAAAATAAAATTACCCAAAATAATAGGATGAAGTTTATTAACCGAGTCTGCATTGGGAATTTTAGGGATCAAGATCATGAAATTAGAGTTAAGCCCATGGAAAATTTTCCTTGTTACAAAAAATTGGCAGATAACAGCACAAACATCCTTACCAATAAAATCCCAACATTGTTTATAAAAGAAGCAAGTATAACCATCTGGGCCAGGAGCACTATGAGGGTCCATACCAAAGACTGCTTCTTTAATATCCAAATCCGAGGGTATATGGAGAAGAAAAGAGTTATCATCATTAGTAACCATAGAAGGAACAACTTCCCGAATAGAGGAATAATCACAGGGAACCACAAAAGAATAGAAAAGATTAGAGAAGTAATCAACAATATGATCATAAACAGAAGAAGTATAAGAAACAAGAGTATCATTAATTACCAAACTGTGAATTTCAGTTTGAGGGTGACCGTGAGCAAGCAAATTGTGGAAAAATTTAGAATTATGGTCACCCTCTTTCAGCCATTTGATGTGATATTGATCCTTAAGCAAGCATTGTTTGCCATCAAGATGCAATTAAAGGCGCTGATGAGCCTTTAATTCCTTGGAATGAAGATCTTCAGAAAAACCATTAAGAGAGACAGCAGTCTGAATATTTGTCAAGTCTTGCTTTGCCATAGCAATATTAACATCAATGTGTCCAAAAGTGGATTTATTCCAATTGCTTAGAAACACACGAAGAAGCTTAAGCTACCGCGTTAAAACCATCATAGGATGACAAGACAAAGATAATGAACCCCAAAAATGTTTAACATCTAAATGAAAATTGGGACGTAGAATCCATATAGAATGAAATCTAAAAGGACTATAAGAAGAAACCTACACTTGGTGGCAATTAAGAAGAATAAGATTGTGATTTGATTGATGGCGCACTAGAGCAAAGCACTCTATGAACCTCCAAAAGTGAATAACTTGATTATTACAAAAGGCCCAATCAAGATGGAAGTCAATGCAATGAGAACCAAATCTATTATTAGTCCAAGTATAAAAAAGCCTCTAGTGTTAAGACAAGTGAGATCATAAGTTGACATGGCAATAAAAAATCATTGCAAGACTGAGAGGAAGGAGTACACCCACTCAATTTTTCATGAGCTCCAAAGTAAGTGTTAAAATCACCAATGACATACCAATTATCATCATAAAAAGTAGAAAGATGAGATAGAGAATTCCAAAGAAATCCTCACCTGGAAGTTAAAACATTGCCATGCACACAAGTCACAAAATGCCAAGAAGAATCCATAAAGAATTTAATTATGATTTGCTAATCAGCACTTGCTGAGAAAGGAACATTACCAGCACTAAGAGAAGTGGAAACCAAAGCCCATAAAGAAGAAGCATTATCTGCCACAAAAGAATATCTTAAAATGGTCCAAAATCTAAAGTGAATAGTCTAAAAATCAACTTTAGGTTTGATTATACATAAAACATCAAGATGATGATTTTTACATAAATTAGAAAGTGTTAATTGAGTGGCCTTATTGCTAAGACCCCTGCAATTCCAGTATAGAACTTTCATTGAGAAAAGCAAGAGCTTGCCCTTGTAATGGGCTTATGGCCAGTTAATTTAACTTGCTTCATCGGGGATTTTTTCTTACGGATAGTTTGTCGTTCCCTAGAATTCATAACGTCATCATTGTCTACCAGGTCTGCCCAGCTATTCTTCCAAATCTACTTCAACTCCTTGAAGGCTTGAGCCCAACTAGAAGATTTTATGACGTGAAGATTAACTGATAAAGTCTTTGTATATTGGTCATCGGCAGAGGGTTCTTAATTGGCAAGATCGTTATCCTGCACCAAATCATTAGTACTAGAAGCCGAGACATCCTAAATAGCATCTTGGTCCTTATTAGTTAGTACAATAGCATGTTGAACAACAACATCATCATAAAGGACGTTTTCTAGTTGAATAGATGGCTGAATTTTCCGCTACCAAATTTTCCTAGATCAAGAGTGACCTCTAGAATGCTCCCTAGGAGGTAGAGAAGCATTAACCTGAGAAACATTAGCTTTAGATTCAAGTTTATGCAAATGATAGCTTATAGAATTATGCCCAATAGAGTGACAAGTGCTGTAAAAAAGAGGTAACTTTTCATAAGTAACATCTATATCAAATAAATTATCATCACAATCAATGATGAGTTGGTGCTATAAAGGATTAGCCAAATCCACATCTATAAAGACTTGCGCATAATGGCCGAAGTCACTATCTAAAGTTGCATGATCAATTCGTAAAGGAACCCCAATGTTTCATGCTATATTTGCGAGAATCTGGGCATCCTAAAGCTCCTATGGTAACCTATAAAATCGCAACCATAGCTGCATGCTTGTGGTCTTTTCTTTGTATGGGTCGAAGCCAGGGACCCATCATTAGAGACGTAAAATGCATGGCTTAAGTTGTAACGATCCTCTACTCCATACTGATTCTTTATCTAAATCAGAATTAAGGAGAATGTGAAAATAGCCATGCCCTAAAGAGATAAGGTGCCATGGAGATTTTAGGTTCCAGATTGTTAAAAGTTTGTCCTTTAATTTTGCTAAAGCCTAAGGGGAATCACTCTTACTAAGAATCACTCGACCAATGAAGGAGTGCTGACACATAGCTATACGTTTATGGTACAGATCAGGATTGATCTTCATGGCCTGTTAAGATCCAGGAATGGTAGTATGAGTAGGACAGATGATGGAAGGTTCCTTGACAGTAGAAGCACAAATTTATTTAGACATGATTATAAACTGATACTTTTAGAAAAAAAATGGACCTCACAACACTCCCTCACATGTTTCACTAAAAAAAAATGGCACACTCACTCTCACGTTTGCATTTAATTTTTTTTTTTGGCTTTTATCCTCTCTAATGGCCTCACACACTCATGCCTTTTACAACTCAAATTTGCTTTTTAGGTTCTCAAATGAACTAAGATTCTTAAATCAGGCAAAATAAAAAATGTAGCAATCAATGGAGTGAAAAATTTGGGTAGGCCATAAGAAAATAAAAAGGTAGGCTAAAGAAATAAATAAGGACAAACAAAATTTAGACACTTTATAATTTTTTTTGTAATGACAACAATTAGAATGGTAACACAAATCAAAACACAAAGATTATAAATATTTAATTTTGATTTTTTTATATGCCCAAACTTTTTTTCATTTTTTAAAGAATTTTTTTAATTTTTTATTTGCGTGAAATTGATGATAAAGAATAAGATAGGACGCTTGAACAAGATTCACTAAAGATGTACTCAAGAACAAGAAGAATAGATAGTTTAAAGTGAAGAGAAAACTCAAACATTAAGAATTAAAAACAAATCGGATACGCATGCCTCAATCTTGAGCCAAAGCTCTAATACCAAAAATGATGGAAATCATTAGTTACAACACACAAACTCCCCAATAGTTTAAGAATTGTGATAAGTTGTGATGAAGAATCTAACACCCACCAATAATTTTTATGTTTAGGACCGTTCAAGAATTGAGATAAGAATGGAGATAAACTAATTCACCCCTTTACCAGCAAAGATAAAAGATCAAATTAGACTTTGTAATCTTCCCACGGCACAAATAAAAGAGTTTGATAAGTAAAGAAAAAGGCAAAGATTTGGATTTTGAAGCCACAAGCTAAACAATGCTTGATAAGTCACAAAGTTCATACAAGAACTTAAAAGCAAATTTCCTACTAAAGAAATTCAATTTTATTCAAATGTATTCTGTCTTACGAAGAAGAAATGACTTTGTTTATATAGAAGACAAAGACAAGCACACACACCTATTCTAGATATTAAAACATGGGATTATAACTACTCTTCACAGCCATTATTTTGCAACTATAACATTAATGGTATTAATCACTTTCCAACATATATGTTAGCCATAAATGAGTAACCTCATGAGTTATTACATTAAAAATTAACTTTTACTAAGTTATAGGCTATTGTAATAGTTTAGAAAATATTTTAGGCTATACAAAGCGTGTTGTTGCTTATATTAACACTCTTTGTAACTTTCCAAAAGTTCAAAAAAATGCATCAGGTGTTGATTTAGTTATTAGCGCATTGTCCACTTGATTTGATGATGTAAACATAATTCTTTGGGCCTCCACTTGTCCTTTATTAATTGGAATTGTATTTTTATGTTTGGTCTTCCATATATCTTGAATGAGTCCAATTAAAGCCTTTTACAACTTCTTTGATTTTGATATTGTCATTAGGCCTTCTTGGACTTTAAATATGATATTTTTGAGAAAAATTTATCATCTCAAAGATAAATAGAAAGCAAATTTAACATGTTTCTCTAAATATATCTTATAAGTGCAACATGTTCATAATAACATTCTCAAGCGTTATAAGTATGAGCAGTGCAAGCAAGATAACACGTCCATAACTAGCGATCAACATCCTGGAATCTCAGGAATGGCATAAAAGATGTAAAAGGTTAGGATACATGTGGGATAAATAGGATATAGACAAAACAGATAAAGAGTCTATCTGGTACTGCGACTCCTAGATAATTGCTTCCTCAGATCTCAGATCTCTTTCTTATAATCAGTCATTTATTGTTTCATTCACCTATTCTTAAAAAGGAGCTTCTACAGTTGAGACACAACGGGAATTAAAGTTTGCACTTGCATTCATAATCATACATGCATACATGCATTTATTTGTTCATACGTACATACATACATTTATATTTGCTTAATCATATTCATAAATTCATTAATAAGCATATTCATGTGTACATTCATATTCATACTTACTGATGCTTTCTTGTTGACCTTCAAAACAAGATTCTTTGCACTGTATAATCCCCTCATCAATTTTTCCACTGATCACCTTTTAACATGCATTAAATATGATCATTATTATTCTTTTATTCACCACTAACACAATTTCAAGATGAAGTTTCAGGTATCTTATATGAGTGGTCTCAACAGGTGTAAATGCAATAGGCTGACGATCTAAAGTGGGAAGTTCCTCATGAATCTCTGTCTCATGAACAAAATCAAGGATTGGAAACTCTAAATTCACTTCTCAAGTGAAATCCCCAGGAATACTATGTCGGTAAAATACAGCCTCTCCCTGAGCACTAAACTCCGCGCGATCTCTCTTGCAAATCTGTAAACTTGAATCAGAAATAGATGCAAAAGAAAACATAGTACCTCAGAGGTAGTTGAATGAATCTCGGAAGGTATAGCGCTCAGACCAACTGGGTATACATTGTCAGGGACAATATTTAACAGATGGGTTTGAATAAAATGAGTGTAAGCATGCTCCTCAAAAGGCTCTAAGAACATCTCACAAGGAAAATCTGCCAATGAAAGCTCCAAATCTCTATCGCATACTATCTTAGTAAAAGTCATGGTAGATGGTGGAACGCAAGATACACGCTGACTATCATGACAAACCCACCAATGCCAAAGATGCTCACCGAGCAACCAGCTCTTGCATAAAGGACCCTCAAGTAGAACTCGTCTCATTCGCAAAGTACCGACAAATTCAAGCGTGTTAATATCAATTCTGAATGGATCATGATGCAGCTATCAAATAAAGGTAAAGTTAAATAAGTAAATATAATAATATTGAATAACTTTTCTTGTCTTTGCTGGAACTTACATCATGAAAGCTTAAATTGTTCAAACGGCTCCTATATCAGGATAGATCCTTATAGGTCACTGTACGAGCATTTAGATACTAAGTTCCTCGAGGAATTTTAGGGACATCATAATCCTCATGCTCCATTTATGGTGGATGAAAGATGCCATACTCATATGCCCATATTTGTGCAAAGTGAAAAATGGAAAGTCAGACATGTCAATGAAGAATCAAAGAAAGAAATAAAGTGGTAAGAAGAATAAAGGGCTTACCTCTAGAACTCTCCAGAGACCACTAAGATGGCTATGACCCTTGCAAACCTTGTCCAAGCAACCATAAAGATGAGCAAGAGCAGCACCATCCTAGTTATAGCTACAAGTCGTGCAAGACAGGCAAAAAGCACAAATCCACATTACTCTCAGTGTTGCAAAAGACACTTGAACCAAGAAGAAAGAGCAGAAAGCACTAGGCAAGCTGGTCAACTTCAATAGCATTAGAGGGTGCCAATCCTGACAAATATCATAAATTATTGAGTACTTGAGCACTACTCCACCCTAATAATCAAATGAAGCAAAAGGACAACCTAATAGCTGCGTGATATATCTCTTGCTCTCATCGTCCAGACGAGGAGAATACAAGCAACAGTCATAAAGTACTTGTACCCTAGCAAATGGTAAACTAGTGATCAAGTGGAAGTCAACTGGATCGATGGCGATCTCCCTAAAATTGAAATAAAAAGTGTTTGTGGTGTTTTGCCACCTCTCAATTAGTGCACGAAGTCCAACCAAGTTACCAGTCTAGCGAGTTTCATATGGGAGAGTGGATAGAAAGTCATCAAATCCTGTCACTATGATTCGAGCTCGAACTAAAATTGGAAGTTCTTCATACCAAGAGCATGTTAATCCAAGGTTTCTATCACTTCTTATCAGTCCAACTTTATCTATCTGCAAAGCCAAAACACTTGAAAGTCAAGCCCTAGCGAATCACCACCCAAAAAGACATAAAATTTATAAAAAATTGATGAACAACCAGTTTTGGGTGATGAACAACTGGTTTGGTTGTTCATCAAGCAAAATCGGCTGTTTATGTTCACAAACAAGCCAAAAAATAGCCAAAACTGGCTATTGAGGGAGCAAAACTGGTTGTTCGTGTGCCAAAACTGGTTGTTCATCATCCTTGGCTGAAAAATTCACCAAAACACACAAAAATCCAACCTAAACACATCTTAAACATCAAACCTAGCCTATGTCATGATCCTAAGTGCATGGGATCTTGAAATTTCAAAGAAATTTCAAGGAAAACTAATTGGATTTGAGCAAATGTGATGGGAAAGATCATGGAGTAATGGTGGAGCCTCTCCTAGAAGCAATTTGATGGTTGGAACTTGTAATCCTCCTCGTTTCCTAGTCAAAGGATGCACTGATTTTCGTTTGAATGCTACTAGAGTTCTCTGTTGTGCCATCTAAGGTTTCAAAGGATTTTTATAGAGTTTTTGGATAAAGTTTTATCAATATAATGGATAAGATGTGGATATGTGGATATAAATAAAAGATGGAGGCTGAAATTACAAAAATGCCACTGAAAGTGCAAAAAGGCTCAAGATAAAGCAAAATCTCACAGGTAAGTTACTCCTTCCTTTTCATTACATGTCTACATCATATTTCTACATATTTACTCAAAATAAACCTCCCTAGTGGGTTTTCTTTTAAAATTACAGTCAGATTACAGACTATTTTCAGTTGTCTTTTTAGTTTATCAAAAATTCAAATTTCTAATGTTTATTTTCAAAAATAAAATTCCCCAGTGGATTTTCTTCCAAAAAAATTGCATTCATATCTCAAAACTACAGTCTTTTTTCAAATTATAGTCTATTTTCAGCAATCTTTTTTCAATTTATAAAAATTTTTAAAAATCCAAATCCCTAATATTTGTTTTCAAAATTAAAATATCAAATCATCAAATGTAGATTTTGATGAGTTTTTATTTGAGATTTTAACTAATTCATTTTAATTTTGGGAGTCTGCGGACTCAATCCTGTCTAAAGTCCAGTGAAGGCTAAACGACAATCTCAATCATGTCTCAAGCCCAGTGAAGGCTAAACAACAATCTTAATCCTGTCTGAAGCCCAGTGAAGGCTAACTATAATTTCAATCCTGTCTGAAGCTCAGTGTAGGCTAATGACAGTTTCAACCCCGTCTGAAGCCTAACAAAGGCTAAATGACAATTTTAATCCTATCTGAAGCCCAGTGTAGGCTAACGATAATTTCATTTCAATTACAGGAGTCATCGCAACTCATATTCTTTGCTAACAATTCATAAGAGTCTTTTGACTCACATTCTTTGCGAACAACTCATAAGAGTCTTAGGACTCATAAGTCTACAGACTTATTTTCATTTCAATTTTAAATTATAGTACTAACTCGTGTTTTCAAGTTTGAGTTCACAGGAAGCAGCGAAAAATGACAAGCAGAAAAGAACTCAAGTATGACCTCTGAACTCTAGACTTTGTTTTATGCTTTGTTAGAATTTATGTTCAACGACCATGACATAAAAATCACATCTCTTTTATCACATGTTTTGGTAAGAACACACAAATTCCTCTAAAGCAGGGGGCAAACTGTTCGGGTCATTTTTCAAAACCCTGATAGTCGATGATGAAAAAGCTAAAATATCTCATTAGATAATCAATTTGATGAAGAGAATTGAAATTCAAACCATTTCAAAATCCACCGAACTACTAAAACCTTACCTGATCACCAATAATACCATTTCAAGACCTAACCAAATCCAGATCAAACCTTAACCCAACCGTTTTAGTATTGAGAAAGAGGTTTGAGAAGAACAACCATAGTGAAGTTCACCCGACTTGTGTCTTCAAAACTAATAAGTACAGTCCTATGTAAGGCCTATTTACAGTCTCTATTTTGTAGTATTCAATCTAGTTTTGATTCCTGAAGCTTTAGTTTAACCTTCAGAAGCCCCGAGAGCAAAAGTCAAATTTTGGTCAACAAAACTTTTCAGTGGTCAAACTGAGGTCCCAAAGTTGAATTTCAATATGAAATTGTCTTCTAAAATTCCAGTGTGTTAGTGGGCCCCATTTCGTAAAAATTCAAAATTTTGACCTCCAGTTTTCAGAACGGGTTTCACAACTGTCTGCCTCTCCTTGTCCTTATCCAAAAAGGACACTTGTCAAAAAAAGGTGCTTTCCAAGTTTAGAATATTCCAAATTTGGATTATACTAGGACAAGTGTCGCCATATGAAAGGGAGAGTATATACTATGACCTAATAACCTTGAATATTCAAGGGAATTTACAATAAATGCTACTACCTTAAGTTGCCTATAAATATAAGTTTTGAGGAAAGCTTTTAAAGAAGACTTTTAGGAGGAGAGAGCTTTTGGGAAGAGAGAGAACCACTTCCACTACTGAAAATCTTAGCACAAAAAAAATCACCAAATAATTCTCTCCAAACAGCCATTAGAAATTAAGGAAATTTTAGGAAATTAAGGGGAAATTATGCCAAAATTCCTCTAAACCTAATTTTTCTCTATTTTCTTCTCAAATCACTCTTAATAATACCAAAATCCATAACCTAGCTCCTACAAATCAATTCCACACAAATTAGAATCAAATTCAAACAAAAACCCACCTTTAAACACCATTTTCCCCTTTTGTTCAATCTAAATTACCTACAATTAATTAGTGTTTCTTGGTGAGTTCTTGCCCAAATTCTAAGGCTAAACACTTTCTAAAACATCATTCTCATTGATTCTTATCTTATTTCTAGGGTTTGGGGCATTAAAATCAAGTTTTGAAGGCAAGGAGTGCAAAATCGTGTTGTTCAAACATGAACAAAAGGTTTTGGCCTATAAACAACCAAATCGGTTGTTCATAGCCTGAAACTAATAGTTGGCTATTCCAGATTGGCTGTTAAAGCCTCCAAAACTAGCTATCCAGGCTCCAAGACCTGTTGATCACTCCTTTGCACTCCAAATGACTCCAATGATGGTTTTTAGGGTTCCCAAGGGTATATACTTGCTTGAGCTTGATTATAACCCTCCCCTAAGATCCTAGGATGATGGAAATTGAGTTTTTAAACCTATTTTTCTATTTTTAAATGATTTTACAATTATTTTCATTTTATTTCCCAAAACTCCTTTTTAAGTACTTTTAATTATGATCCTTAACTTTGCTTTGATTTGATGATTGTGATTGTGTTTGTTGGTGTTTATGTGGCTTATTATTGAATTTTTGATGATTAAATTTGTAATTTGTGGTTTATTTTGGCTTATTTTGGTATGTATCCTTGATTAAAGTCTTGTTTAGTGTGTCTTATGCATGCTTGTTGCTTAATTGTGCTTGATCACGCTCTATTACCCCTTAATTGTTGTTGTGATGTTACTGAGATATAAATATGCATACTTTATGTCTTAATTTGTGGTTTTTACTATTTTTGGATCATTTTGGTTATGTTTTCCAGTATTTGTGCATTGTGTGAACTTTGTGTTAATTTGAGAGCATTAATGCCCATAACTCATACTCTTGATGATTATTGCTGTAAATTTGATACAAGTGCTTCATCTATGTGTTTTTATTTCAATTATTATGTCTTATGAGTCTTTATTTTCATATTGTATACTTTGATTAAGGCTATCGTATGTTTATTTTGGGTTTATGTGTTGTGAATAAGTTTTAAATGCTATTTTGGTCTTGTTTAGTGTCTCTAACCTAATGTAAGCTATGTTTCTTATCATTTTAATGCCTATTTCAAATTTTAATGTTTTGTCTCTACTAACCTATTCTCTACTCTTACATATACTATACTATTCTCTACTTCTCTCTTAATTTCTTTTACATTATTGCATTCTCACGCATTCGTGTGCCTTTATGCATATCACTTGCTTAATGCATATAACCATTATGCGTGTGCTTATTTTTAGATCCTCTAGATGCATACTTGCATGCTACCCGGCTTGCATCATTTGCATACCTGCATGCTTCTCAAATTTGCATCATTTTGCATGCTTCTCGAATTTGCATCATGCATCATCCTTTGCATGCACCCCAAATTTATTTAATGCTTGTGTAAGTATGCATTACATTAGCATCATCCATTGCATTATATATACCTCTTATTATCAATCTCAAGATCTCAATCTTAAGCTACTAACTTTACTAACTTCTACTAACTTATTTCTAACTTTTATTTTCATTTGTTATTTTGATTATCAATTTATATTATATATTGTTGTCATATATCAATTCTCATCATCATCTCAATCTTTACACTCAACCCCCATTTCTCTTCATTTTTATGTCTTATTAATGCCTTTGTTATTTGTATATTTTATCACTTATAAATTCTACTCCTTCCCCTTCTTTATTTATTTGCTTAATTTGTAATTTTATTATTACATGTGCTTATTAATATTGTTTATGCTTTATTTCTTGCTTATTATGTCAACTATTACTTTTTGTATTGAGCTTTATTTGGTATCATATGCCAAAGATAAACCAGAAAACAACTAAAAATAAACCAAAGCTGTTTTTGTTCTTTTAATGGGTAATTAATTTTTTATGGTTACTAAAATGGTATTTTTTGCACTTATTTTTCAATTTATTTTTCAATAAATAAATTATCTTTCATTTCTCATGTTTTTTTATTTAAATATGAGATTTTCCCTAATAATAAAAATTTATCATTTTTCATGGTAAGTTTAATTTTTGCTTTCTTTGTAATAAAATTGACATGTTTTTATGTTTTATTATGTTTTTGGTTGTGTTCCTTTGTTGATTACAAACATCATTCAAATGCAAAGATATGGATCACAATTTCCCTTTTTTATTAGTTTTTCTAAATAAAATGATTTAATTATGTGAACAATAATTCATAATGTGGAAATGTCCATCCAATGTACAAAATTCACATTTTGAGGCCTAACTTGATGGAAACTCATGTTGTGAATTAATGGATCATGTAATTAATCAAATGATAGTTTTAAGTGCTTTTCCAAAAATCCTTTTTATTTTAAGCTCATTTACAAATATCTTTCATTTATATTGGCTTTTTAAGTTATTTTCCTTTTTTTTCAAATAAAAAATTTTTATTGCCCTGAAACTCGAAATATGGAGCAATCATAGAGAGGATATTTGGGAAATGTGTTAGTCATTCTCATCTCTCTTCTGTTTAATTCATTCTAATTTATTGCTTTTCTTTCATTTACCATGGATTTACAAGATCATAATATAAATTTGCCATAATTGCCATGCTATGTGTTAATTACTTTCCTTTTACTATTTTATTTGCTTTTTTATTGGTTTACTTGTATGTTTATAATATGTTATCATGTATTATGTCATGCTTGTATGATATTGCCATGACATGTAGATTTCCCTTGTTTATATGCTTTCTTAATTTTCATGCTATGTTTGCATACCATGTTTATACCATGTGTGCCATGAATATTAATTTAGCAATTACCATGATCATGCATCATTCCATTATCATGTCATTTTGCCACATTCATGCATCATTTTACCATGTCCTTTTGTGCTTGTGTGTATATATTGTGTACATTTGGATCTAAAAGTTGATGTATAATAGTACATAATTCTTGGAAGCACCGTACATAAAATAAGGCCGGTAATGCTCAGCATCCGGGCGGTATGGAGATGCCTCGAACAAAAGAGCCTAATCCTACAGACATCAAAATCCGAACCCAATGCTTTATCCAATGGGCGAATACGGTTCCAAGCAAGGGATTCAAGTTTGCCTAAGTCCCTAAAACGGACAATTTCTCTGGTGATACCGAGTGGCGACTCCTTTTTTTTTCTCCTGCTTGAGTGAAGGGTTATAAATGCATTTATGTCATCCCTAAGCTTTTTCAGTACTCCCCTCACTACCCTCTGTTTTTCCGTAACAAGGAAAAAGGGTCAATGATCCAAAGAGTATCGAGTCGGTCCTGCTGGCGTCAACAGTAACCTATAAATATTTTTTTTTGATAATGTAATTAAAAAAAAGCTCAGGAGCATAAAAGTAAAAGTCGCACCTCGCAACGTCACTGTTGACTGGCGAGGCGCTACATCAAACATTTTCCTAACCAATAAGCAACAATATATCAGAATTCTATCTGTATTTTCCAAACTGCAGCAAATTTCCTAAACTGGATTAAGCAGAAAACCAGAACTGATAGATGCCTGCAAATCTGCTGAATTAACCATGCACAGAACTGGTCTGACTATATATACATATATAAGGTCCCTTTAATTTCTTGGCCAAAAGCCAGAATTTGACTCGCAAAAAATACTATATGCTTGAACAACTTTCAGCTGCATGCGCCAAAATGCATGGCAGGGTAACTATATATATTGTGTTCAAAACCACCTTTCTTTAGTTGCCGTGCATGGTTACCATCCGGGCTTAAAGAAGAACGGATAACATCATTTTTGCACTGATTGCTGTTGTGCTTCGTGCGCAAATTGTCCACCTGCTCATGCTCACCACCAGCACATCAGGGTCGTCTTTAAATATATATATTTGCAGTTTCTATATATTACACTCTAATGGAGTTGCACAATTTCTACTAAAATTTTTGCCAAAGATTCGATGATATATATCTACGTAGGTACAGTGATGTTGTCAATCGTCAAGCAGGTCAGTGCGTGTTTCCTTAATTGGTATAATATTATTTATCATTAGTTATTGACCTCTTTTAGACCACTTGCTATTGCTATATATGATTCAATATAACAGACATAATGAGTTAGGCTAGCAGCCTTTTTCTGATTATTCTGAATTCTGATAATTAATAATTAGCTACGTACTCTGCTATAATTTTTTTTTTTTCTGGTTCCATTCATTTTGCCAATTCATTTGTATTAAGTTACTACAAATGATGTTGGCGAAAACCTTCACATAAACACTGATCTCTACTTAGTGCAATTTAGGAAAAAATAATTAATTAGATAATTCTTAGATATTATGTAGAAATAGATATATTTTAACTTATACATGCATTAAAAAAATAGTTTTAATATAGTACAAGTAACAGTATTACATGATTTTTCTTCTAATATTTTACTACATTAATATTAGACCATTCGTATTATTTCGTTGAGATTGAATTGCTCAAATAAAAATGTACACTTAACAAAACTCATAAATATATAAACAAATTAACTATATTTGGTTTCTTATGAGTAGTCCAAGTATGGATATTTCGATGTTGAAAGTAGGATTCAAAACCGGTCTTCCCCTTACTCTTTTTCTTTATGATGTGAAATTAAATCACTTCAATTGGTTAAGAAAAAGTAATTATATTTGAGAAAGAAAAAGTGTAATTTGAAATTTTTTTAAAAAAAACCTCTCTCTATATATATATATATAGCTGATTTTAATTTCTTTATTTTTGGTACAATTATGAAATATTTTCACACCGTATAAAATATAAAATTAATTTCTAGCAACCAAGACTAACTATAGAAGTATTTTTGTTAAGAGATACTGATCTTACATAGAAGGCAAATTGCAAGGTGATATTGTTGAAGCAAAGTAATAGCTATTATAATTATCATCATTATCACTCCAACCAACAACAACTAATCACTACAATGAAATAATACTTAGGATTGTAATAATTCACTCTTTTCTAGTATTGCATGCAAGGTCAGCTAATTTTCTTGGGATCTAATCTCTTTGGCATATAATTATCTATTAAAAAAAGATAATTTATAAATCATAATACAAAATAATCTAATTTACAATTTGAAAATTAAATTTTCAAAATACAAAAAAATTTCATCCCAATGTCTGCCTCATAACCCATAAACAAAAGAAATTTTATGATTTTAATTAAATATTTAATTTTTATTAGTTTAACCTTTCAACTCATTAAAGATTATAATTAGTATATATACTGTCTCGACAAGAAACAAACAACCAAACAAACCGTCAAGGTTTGGCGGTCATGTGATTATTTACTTTAATCAAGAAGGAAAAAAAAAAGGGAAGGTTTTGAAAACAATAGTAAAATAATGGGCAAATTTTGAAATAAACAAAATTGAAAGACCTTCTCATGTCAACTGCAAAAACAGTTGTGGGATTCCACAAAAGGTAATTTTTTAAAAAAAAAAGAAAAAGAAAATTTTCTCGCTCTCTGGATCCCTTTCCCTCAGTCTCTGGCTAAATCGAAAACCCTAAACCTTTTTTTTTTTTTCGGTTGGCCAAATTTAGCATCAAGAATGGGCTCTGAAGGATCGAGGGTTGTTGGTAAGTGAGCGCTTCTTTTCTTTTTTGAATGATAAACCCTAGATTTTTC
>CATIWM010106316.1:0-11066 GCA_949671775.1 Mallotus repandus | reverse complement strand
TCAAGGCGCCTTTGCTGTTTCGAATCGGAATCTTTAATTTGCAGTTTCATCGAATGAAGTTAGAATTTGAAGTGGATTTTCTCGACTGTGTTTGTTGATGTAAATCAGGTAATTTTTATTTATTCGCTTTTGCAGGTTTCTGATCCAACCAAAAATTGGATGAATGGTATTCAGATATAGAAAAGAAGAAGAAAAGAGGATAAGAGGAAGAAGAAGAAGAAGAAGAAGAAGAAAAATCCAGAGAGAATAACATAATTTTTACTCATCAAGCATAACATAATTTTTAGTCATCAAGCGTGCGTTACAAATGAGCTGTTTTGGCTAATATAACCGTTACCAATCAGTACCAGACACATGGCATTCTGGTTCTGGTTCTTAACAAGCTCAAAATGAGCAATGACAACCATAACATAAATAATAGAAACGACACTGCCTAAAGACATAAACGACAACCCGTTAGTTCTTCCTCATAACGGTTTCAGAAACGCCGATTGTTTTCTTTCGATTATAACTAAATTTCATCTCAGTTTCTTTTGGTATTCTTGTTTTTGAATAGAGTTCCAATTCTTGGAATGGGTCCCAGTTATTTGTCTGGTTGACAAGGAATCCAGTTGCTTCTTTTTAATTGTTGTTGATGATGATACTCTTGTATTTGAACACTTGAATCTTTTTGGAGATAACTTCTATTTATGTATGTAATTTCTGAAATATTTTGCGGATATGGTTCCTTGGATTTAGGAATCAATTTTAATTCTGATTCCATTTCCATGGCGAATGTGTACCTAATATGTCCAATTTCCTTTATTTTCTTTTTGGGTTTTTCTTTTAAACTTACAAATGTCCATTCTTGCAGGTGCATATTTTGGTAGAGAACAATATGGGTGAGTATAGAAATCTTCCTTTCAAAGTTGGCCAGCTTTCAGAGACAAGATCTTTTCTTCATGGTTATCGAGGGGCCTGGTTCGGCTGCAAGGTAGGTATTTACCAAAGTTTGAAAACACCACTTCATGTGTTAGTGGTTTCTGATTTAAATTCCAATCTTATCATATCCGACCAAGTTACTATTTATGAAATAAAGGGCAAACTTAAACTTTGTGCAATGGTGAGATTGCTTTGTTATGATTATCATGGAAACAAGCATTTTTGAGCTAGTGGTCCTAATGCACAAACAAGCATTTTAGAGCTAGTGGCCCTAATGCACAAAGGGGATACTTACTTTTGAGGATGAAGATGCAAACCTTGCATTGGATGTCTAGGCTACATTCTTATGTGTGTTTCATATACAGGTTACTGTATCTTCTTTAAAGCTTGGATGAGTAGGGTGGGCATGGTGTAGCTAACCATATTGTGAATTGTTTGTTTGAAACTATATCTCAAATATTAGTTATTAGTATTTTTGCTACAAGCCAAATGGAGTTTATTTTTTTAATTTGTTTAAAATAAAATTTTGCCAAAAAGAAATTCGTCACATATTTTGAATTGATAGACGAAAGTAATCACCTTTATGCTTCTTAGTATATTTTGCAAAGCCTTGTTCTATAAGGTAACCTTTTTAAAGTAGCTCAACTAATGTAGTCTTTTCAAGATTTAGCTGTTTCTATAATCATCATTAAGAAACAAAATTATTTCCAAAGATTGCTAGTGATCAAACTTTATTGGGAAAAGGAGTTGTACTCCAATTTAGTGTACTGAGGTAATGCATCAAGTAGATGGTAGACCATTAGTCTTGCAACTTCAGTGAATTGGTCTGGCAACTTGGGTTATAAGCTTCCATTGTTTACATTGTGTGGCGCTTCTATAAGTATTTAGTCGTGTTCAATGTGTTGATATATCTTTTTTTTTTTTTAAAAAGATGAAAGGTTATTTCTTTTTCAGCTTATTGCCTGTTGTTTTGGACTTCAATGAAAATATGTTTTCCATCAGATTAAGAGCATTGGCAGAAAAAAACATGGTGTGGGGGTTGCTTTGGATTACTATGACTTTCCAGATGAAAGTAAGTACCTCTTCATGCTGGTCCTTTGATGTTTGTGTGTGCTTAAAGAATATGCTTTCATTTTTCCTTTTATGTTATGTATCTTGGCATTTTGCATAGAATTTGTAGTTTTGCAAGTCAAACTAATTTATGCATGCGCTCTTTTTCATGCTTTCCTAAAGCAGGTTATAATTACTTAGTAGGGGTAGAAATCACTTCTTTTACTTATTTCTTTTAATATTAAAAGAAATTATTAAATTCTTAAATGTGAATGCTAGACAAGTGTTTGTCGAATGAGGTGTTGTAGTTTCTCTTTTAGTTTAATTTATGGGCACCTATGTTCCTCATTCATATTCTTTTTCTTTTAATTAACATGTTTTTGTTTATAGAGGTGCGATGGACAAAACTTTATCAAAAGTTTGGTAAAACTAAGGATAAAACTTTGATGGTTCGCCCGTGCTTTCCTCCTGTTTATCATGAAGGAGAATTGCCTGATATTGATAGTATCTCCAAAGTGGTAGTCTTATTGAATGATGTCTGGAAGGTGGGAGATTTGGTAGATTGGTGGTCTGATGGTTGTTATTGGTCAGGAAGGTTGACTGAAGCATTAGGGAATGGGAAATTTCGGGTAATATGCATGTATCTTCTGTTATATTCTTAAATATTTGCAAGGCCTTTATACATTTATCCCAATTTGTCTAATATTATGGTAGTAAATTGCATAAAGATTCTTTCTGACATCTTCTTGTGCAATTTTATTTTTCAGCTAGAGTTTTCTCTTTGATTTTAGTTAGTTAACATTTAAAAATTCTGGAATTTATTTCAACATTTGATTGATCATATAGCTTTAGAAGTTTACCCTCGATATGTGGCTTATTGTAGGTCACAGCCAAGCGATTGCAGGTCCTGTGGCTGTGAGGCTTGTAGCCTAATTACCTCTTGAATGACCACCTGTCAACCACAGTTTAGGAACTAGAAAAAGCCCTATAGCAACTTAACATCTTTTTAATTATAACAACATGTGATGCAATAGTATTGATAAATGCAGCAAAATTCTACTAAATTTTGCTTTGAATGTAGGCTAGATTGATATTAGTGCAAAAATAGATAAACTAGGCTTGTAGAAAAAGCCTCTTACACTAATAAAATATCTCTAATAAGGAGGACCCTATAAAAATAGTCTTAAAATATGAGGGTTATATACTATGATGAAAATCACCTCTTAAATCTAAATTTTTCGTTTAATACAAATGTCAGACAACTGTTTGTTAACCAAAAATCTTTGTATTTTGGAGTCGTTAACCGTTCACTTACAGGTTTAAGGGTCTTCAAGCTCTGAACGGGTCATTTTTTCAGTCAATCTTGATCCAAGCTTGAAGACATGTAATGCAGAAACACATTTGTAGCAACACCAATCTTTGTTATCATAACAAATCTTGATTGTAGAATCTCTTAGTCAAACAACTTCACTGACTGCTTGGAGAATTCTTGAGTCCAAACTTCATAATGAAAACTTTTTCCTCGATACTGAATAAGTTGATTGAGCATAGATTTTGGAGTGCCAGAATCACATATTGAGTTATGGTAAGGACCATGTTGCCAATGTTTGCCATAGAGTGCAATTTCTTTACGCCTAATGTAGGTATGCTAGAAGAATTGCTGCACTTTTAAAGGGTTACTTTGTGCAGCATGAAGCTTTTTTCCTTTGTGTTCACTTTTTAGTTGAATATCCTTGTAATTTGCTTTTCTTTTTAGTTACTATTACTATTTGTCTGATAGCCTTAGTTCGAAGTTAGGTTTTGGCCTTCTCTTCATTTTCTTCTTCTGTTTAGACTTCAGGGCTTCATATTTGTGGTTCCATCTTAATTTGTCTTCTGTTCTTCTTTAGTTAAATGAAAGCTTTTCCATAAAATTGATCTTCACTCTCTTCCAAGTTATTATATTTATAATGATAATTCTGTATTGCAATTAGTATTTGAAAGCTCTTCATGTAATGATTTCTTGTTTTTATATTGTTGGATTTTATAGAAATAGAAATTTAAGCAGTTTATGGTGAGAGTGCTGATGAGATTCTTATAGCTGTTGGTCATTAGCCAACTGGGGTTTCACCTTCTGGTTATTGCTACTGGGTGACTTTATTTTCCAATTTAGTTATCATGTTTCATCAACAAAATGACAAAACCTTGACGGTTCAAAGAAAAAGATTTTGTAATTTCGACCTTGAGAAAATTGGATGGGGGAGCCACTTGCAACATATACAGAAACGGGAGGATCTTTCTCATTTCTATCTAGGGGAATTTTCACTATGACCTTCAACATTGTGCTTTATGCTGGTAATTAACTTTGGATACTGTATTTTTCTCATCTTTTTACCCTTATCATAAATGTTTATCTTTACAGATGGAGTTGTTCCCACCACCTTATGGTGAAGGCTTATCTTATGAAGTTTCTTGCAAAGACTTGCGTCCTTCCTTGGATTGGTCTCCGGAGAATGGTTGGACAATGCCTATACCTAAGGTGACTCTCTTGGACCCTTATAGTATCATATTTCCATTTGCATCTTTTATTTTCTTCAAGCAAATCCTATTGCAGGAAGTGTTTTACAAATGAACTAACTTTATGATTGGCATTGCTGCAGGTTGTTATTTTATTAGGATTGGTGGTGTTTATTATTTAAATTTTTGTTTCCTTAGTTATTGATTGAGCTGAATGACAGCATCCTTGCAGATCTACAATTTTCTTTCCTGAATTATGAATTTTGAATTATCGCTCTTTGAGCTTCTGCAAATTGGTATAGGAAGACTGGTTGTCTTTATTTGGGTTAGAGATCTCTTCTCTGTTACAGGGGACAATGTACTCCATTATCATTTGGATCTATTATGAGCTGAAGCAGGGTGTTCATTCTTGAACCGTGTTCTGGAATGGATCCTAACCAGACACCTTTCCACGTAAACTTTATAAATTCTGCTTGTTTATCTGCTATTTTGGACTTTCTCTCATTGACTACTGGAACTTTTTGACTGATTCAGAATCATGGCCCTTAGTTCAAAACTTTGCAGTGTTAGTGAAATATTGCTTTATCTCAATTATTGTATATGTCTTAATGAAGTTTCTGGTGTCACATGCTATTTAAAATTCTCATGTCCTGTTGCCACTCAAACACCTTATATTTGTCTATCAATGCTCATTTATTGTTGACTAATTTGCTTTAAATACTGTCCAGTTGCAGGGGAGTAAAGACCGTTGCACATGTGCTCGGATTGTTAAACCCGTGAATCAAGGTATAATTGACCCAACTTGTTGTTTAAGAAAATATATACATGCTGAATCCATATATTTTTTTTCTGTTAGATCTTCATTGGCTTAAGCCGTTCAATCAGTACATAATAAGATTTGCTACAAATGACAAATAAATTGTTTCTGGTGGTAGTTGCTGCTTTATTCTATTTATATGCATTTTTGTAAGAAAAGAAAACTTCAACTCCATAGCATGGCTTCTTAGTTTGGAAGATATGCTGGCTCCTATTAGTTTTGTGCTTGTTGTTGTAATGAGATTGGCTGTTATGTTCTTAAATTCACATCTGCCTACTTCATAGGTCTGTGTCACTAGTGAGGTAGAATCATTGGATTATCTCTTCTTTTGGTGGCCATTCTACTGACTTTGATCATGGGTTGCTGGATGACAATCTTTTGTCTCATTGTTACATGATATGAATATTTGCAACCAGTTCGAAATGTGAAAGAGTACAGAATTTCATAGTCTTCCTGAGCAGTAGTAAGCATCAGATACCTTCCTGGACATGCATCTTTAGTTGTTGAATAATTTTTTGGCTTTTCAAAACTTAACAACTATTTAAAACCATTCCTTTATGCTTTATTTGAGGCAGTGGCAGTTATTAGCCTTGGTCGTATAAAGAATCACTACGAAGTCCTGTAGAAGTGCAAACAGAAGCCTTTTCAAGATGTTTGAAGTTGAGGTCAAAATTAAGAGTTCATGAAGGGTGGTGCAAAGGATTTAAGATTTTCTTTTCCTACTAAGATTTTCTTTTCCTATTTAGGGTAGGAAAAGATAGTATACTCATAATATGATATAAAATCTACATTGATGTCTTATAATTGTTCTCTAAATTGGATATCTTTTTACATTGCAAATCTTGTGAAAGCCATGAAAGGATGAGGGAGTCTGATGGAAGTTGTGGTCATTGTCCCATTTGGTTTGTCGTAAACTAAGAAAAGTGCCTTACCAGGTTTAACTTTTTTCCTATGATTACCTCTTGTTGGAATTTGCATTCAAATGATGATTTAGATTTATCGAAGGTCAAGCTTTAGGCATTAGCAGAGATTGTTTAGCTTTGTCCCTTTACCTTTACTACTGTTTCATTTCTTTCTTGTTAGAGATGTGAATGAATCCCACATCTGAAAAAATATAAAGATTTCAAGTGGCATAAGAAGTGTAGATTGGGCCTTAATATAAGCCATTTTGTTTTGTGTTATATGGATTCAACCCCATTTGTGTCCACATGTATATGTGGGCTAACACTCTACAGGTCTATGGAGTATCTACATGGTATCAGAGATAAATGACCCGGGCTTGTGTTTAAGAGCTGGAGTTTAGCTCTGTCCATTTGTGACCTTAGGTGTGGCCAGGTTGTATTTGGCAAGTGACAAGTAGTTTAGGCCCAGCTGCACTTGAAGGAGGGTGTTGGGAATGTGATAAAGTATATAAAGAATTCAAGTGGCAAGAAACAATTGGTCCAGTCACAGTTGCACGTGAGGGAGGGTGTTGAATATTTGAGTGGGTCCCACATCTAAAATATATTTAAGAGTTCAATTGGCATATAAGTGGTGTAGATTAGGCCTTAACATAAGCTTATTAGTTTTGTGTTAAATGGGTTCAACTCCATTTATGTGTCCACGTGTATGTGGGTGTGTGTGTATGTGGGGGCCAACACCCTCTAGTTCTATGGAGTGTTTCTACACTTTTCTTTGGTGACTTGATTGTTGAACTTGCTTTGACATGGGAATGGTGCTGGTTGCAGGGAGCTGTAAGAACTTGATGGTTAATGTCAGTGCTAGTGATGAAGGTAGAAAATGCAGCGATGCCTCAATTTCATCTGATATTACAGCTAGTCAATTACCACTTCTAAACAGATCAGAAAGAGTGGCAAAGAGGCCTTTGAACACTACTGAATGCATGGAGGCACAACCAGTTGAGAGCACTGCATGTATGGAGACACAACCATTGGAGATAAATAAGGACTTGCATGTTACAGATAGTGGCATTGGTAAAACCAGTTGTTCAGATAGTGCTTCAAGTTTACGTGCTGGAGCTACATCAGCTGAAGTTGCTGGAAATACAGGCGGGAAAGACAGTCACCGTGATAATGTTGTGTCGAAGAAGATTAGAACAGACAGAAGCATTACTTTGAACTCCATGTCGTCTGATATAATAGAAGCTGCAATTATTGACTTGGAGGAACTGGTAAACCGGGTTAAATGGATGAAAAGCATCTTGGAGTTTGGGATGCCTTTAGCAAATGCTGCCCAGCCTTCTTGGGAGTTTGTTGAACATCGTTCATCTTCCTTGCCAAAATAAGTTCTCTACAAGGTTAGTTCATGCGCTAAATGGCCTTCTGCTTTGAAATTGTTTAGCTTGGGGGGTGATTTGTCTCTCATTGTGCTTTTCTGACTATAGTAACTGAAATGGCAGTTGATGAAATTTGAAAAATAACCTGTACATATTTTATTAAACTTTGAGAACTATGCTTTCTAGAAATGACCACCTCATTACTAGGGCAGAGCTGTGTAGCAAGGAACTAGAGATAATGCAAGATTAGCAATATTTCTTATTTGGTACAGGAACTAGTTTTTGACGTACATGATCTTTAAACTTCATGGCGCAGTAAGAACTGTTCTGAAATTGTGGTATTTAGTGCTGCAAGGTGCAAACGTCTAGGCGTAGCTGTGGTTTAAATTGTTCAATCCTTTCTATGTCCATGATCAGCGTGATTTGAGTTCAACTCGAATCATGTGCTGGATCTTTTCTTGATAGTCTGTCAAAGGCCCAAATATGACATTAGCTTTAGATATGTTGAGAGATTTTTACATAAATGCCCAAAAAAATTGGTGTCATTAACATGCAATATCCTATGTTTTCAAAATATTACACGCGTCATATATTTGTCAAAAATTACATGTGTACCCTAAAAACGCCGATGCAGCGCGGAAGCCTCTTCCTCTCCTCCATTTTTTTTTTCATTCTGTCTCTTTCCTTCTCCTCTTCTTCTTCTTCCTTTCTTCTTCCTTTTCCGTGCAATCAATGGCTTCTCCGCCCATCACTTCTTGTCAAACTTCACTGCTCCGATTCAATTCAGCCACTCTCTTTCCATTCTCCAGTCGCCTTCTTCCCTGGTTCTCTTCCAACTTTTCATTTTTTATCATTATTCATTCTCTATTGCAATCAATCATTTGGTTTCTCTTGGGTAGTTTCAATTTACTTGTCTGAAAAATTAGCTACCCATGATATGTAGTCTGTCTGAATTGATTCTATTTGACGAAATGCTGAGATCATCGAGCTAGAAAATCCTCAGATTCAGCTTCGGCTTCAGGTGGGTTTGAGTGATTTGATTTTCTTCTTTGTGAGTATTGAATATTGATTTAATAAGTAAAACCCATATGGTGATGATGATGAGTTAAATAATTTTTTTTTTCAATTTAATTGCAGATCTTATATTCTACTCAATTTTTTTTTTTAAATTCCAGTTAAATATTAAGAGAAATCTATGTGTGAATCTTCTACGTTTTTGCTTACACTACATATTTTTGCATATATGGTTGTTCCAGGTCAAGGAGCAGCAGCATCAAATGGGAGCACCTAATGATTTTGATTTGCTTTCTGCATTAGACACTTTCATGTTGAATGGATACTTCTGCATCATTTGAAACTCGTGAAGACGAGGAAGGTAGAAGGCAGCTGAACAAGGATGAGAAATGAACCATTTTTCTTGTTTCACTTTCTTTATTTGCTGCTGGTGCTTCTATAAGAATGCTCTAGTTAAATGCTTGTGCAATGCTTTTTTATTTTGATAAATTTTTAATATTATAATGCATAGTGCTGTAATTATTCGATTTTGCTATTAAATATAGGATTTTGGGTTCTGAAAATCAGTTATGCTGAGATAAAGAGAAATGCAAAAATAACCAAACTATAAAGAGTGGCAATATAATTTTTTTTTTTAATTTTCAAATAAAAGGACTAGGTTTATCTAAATTCTTGTTTCAACTTCTTTTTTTTGTGCATTGTTTGATGAATGGTTAATTTAAATTGTAGAGATGCCATTATGAATTGAGTGAATAAAAAATGAATAATATTGTTCAAAACTTGACAACAGTGGAGGAGGCAAAACATATATTGGCATTGAAATTTGTGATAATTTTAGCAGTAGAAACTGGTGCTCCCTTGAAGATATTGGTAATATAGTAACCATAAGAGGAATTGATGCAAATACCGGAAATCAGATTTCTTGACCCATGACAAAGTTTTAATATTTATTCATGTCACTCCCCAGTTTGAAAGCATGCCTTCTGGTAATACTGCCAGGTGAAGAAAAGATACTTTTATGGTTTGGGATAATTCAACTGGTCCATTTTAGAGCGCAACATGAGAACAATAAAGTGATTTTAACATGCTTGTTCTTTATTTCATTAGTTGAACAATAAGTGATTTTAACATGCTTGTTCTTTATCTTGTATTAATTTTTTTTTGTTTTTGTACTAATTGCAACTTGCATTAAATATTTTGTTATTGTATTCAATCCTAATTTTTTTTCGTCGTTTATAATTTTCATTTTTTAAAATTTTCAGTGAATAAAAAATTAAATTAATTAAAATGCCAAATATAGTTTATTAAAAATTAAAAATAGATATATGATATTGTTTGTTGAAATAGGTTGTTGAAAATGCAAAAAAGGTGGCATATCATTTTTCAGTTAACTACATTTTTGAATATTATCCAAATATTTTATGAATATTATTCTTATATGTTGAAAGTGCAAAACAAATGTCATATCAATATTCAACATTTTTTAATATTATCCGAATATTTTCTAAATATTACTCATATATGTTGAAAGTGCAAAACATGTGCCATATTCATTATTCAACATTTTTGAAATAGATTGTTGAAAAAGCAAAAAAAGTGGCATATCATTATTCAGTTAACTACTTTTTTGAATATTATCAAAATATTTTCTGAATATTATTCGTATACGTTGAAAGTGCAAAACATGTGTCATATCATTATTCAACATTTTTTAATATTATCCGAATATTTTCCAAATATTATTCGTATATGTTGAAAGTGCAAAACATGTCTTATTCATTATTCAACATTTTTTAATATTATCCGTATATTTTCTAAATCATATTCATATATGTTGAAAATGCAAAACATATGTCATATTCATTATTCAATTATATAGATTTTTGAATATTATCCGTATATTTTGGAATATTATTTGTATAGGATATAGGAAAAAAGTATATGATCTGAATATAATAAGTATCTAAAACTCAAAACAGTATCAAAAACTAAAAACAATCTCTGGAACTCAAAACAGTATCTGAAAATTCAAAATGGTGTCTCAAACTCATAAATATAGTATATTTTCCGAATATTATTCATATATGATACAATTAAAAATAGTAAATTTTCTGAATATTATTCATATCTGAAAATCAAAACAGTATTTGAAACTCATAACGGCATATGAAACTCAAAACAATATTTGAATATGATAATTTGAGTAAGTATTTATTGTTGGAAAAATAATATCAAACTAATATATATATAAATATACAAATTCATATTTCAAAATAATTTTCTAACATATCTAAAATTTTAATTATTTATTAAAACTAATATAAGTTATATAATTTAAATATGTTAATTAGAATCTCTGAAATAGTACACTGCCTATATATATACACCCAAAATCAAGACTAAAAACAAAAATTAAAAATTAAAAATAAGAAAAAAATTGAAAACAGAAAATAAGAAAAAAGGAAAAATAAAAAGAGATAAAATTAAAAAAAA
>CATIWM010106248.1:0-20443 GCA_949671775.1 Mallotus repandus | reverse complement strand
TAGCCTGTGACTGGAGCGTGAGACCGGCACTGTGATCATCATCCTGCATCTTCATCTTCGTCATTCTTCACAGCACAGCACAGTAACCCCTTAGATCCTAGGCAGTCCATGGTATATATATATATATATATATATATATATGGCATAATACATACGCAGCCCCATGAACTTAGTAGGATTTGCCATTTAGCCACTTGTACTTGCATTTTTACCATTTGAACACCTTAACTTGCCAAAAGTATAACTTTTAAACCACTTTGTGCACAAAGAAAAAATTGAAGAAGCGCGTGTAAAACACTCATCTGACAAGTTTACACATAAGCATGACACGTATGAAAAATAAAATAAAAAATAAAAAATAAAATTTGGAGAAATGATGAAATCCCCAAATCGTCTCTAACAAGAACCCTAACCATTTCTTCCCTATCTGTATACCCTACACCTTCCCACACTAAAAAATTCTCCCTCTTCACTCCAATTTCTCCGCTCTCACTGCTCCTTCACATTCACTCACCTCTGCCGCATCTCAACCGTTGAAGTGCTAGAGAAAATTGAGAAGTTTGGCACTAAAATCTCCTCCTTAACTCTAGAGTAAGCGCGCAATCTGATGGACTATCTCCAAGATAAGTTGGGTATGTCAGCTCTAACATTTGCTTTGGCGACTGTGGTAGCTGCTCTTGGTGGTGTGGATCGTGAACATACAAGTTTCCAAATGAATGTTCAGTTTTTAGTGTGTTTTTTAGATTGGTGATGGTGCTAATTTGACCATTTCTTTTTTTGGTGAGTTTCTTCAAAATGATAAAGAGCTTATGAAAATGTTGAGTTTCTTTTTCAATAGTTCATGGAATTGTATTGAAAGTTGATGCGGGGTGCACTATAAAGAGATTGGAGAAGGCAAAGGTTGTTGTGTTTACTGGTAGTGTTGATAACTCAGCAACTGAAACTAAAGGGACTGTCCTAATTCGCTCTACTGATGGTTCTGAAGATTAGTTCAAAGCTTAGCAACCAAACACAGATGACTTAAGATATGTAGATTCCATTTCAATTAAGGAAATTGGTGGTGTTAGAGTCACTGCTGTGAAAAATAAAGAAGGTGGAAACATGATTAGAAGGTCTACCAATCTAGACTGGTACAAGGGTCCAACCCTTCTAAGGCTCTTGACATGATCAACGAGCCAAAGAGGCCCTCAAATAAGTCCCTTTGTCTACCACTTTAAGATGTCTACAAGATTGGTGGTATTGGAACTTTCCCAGTGGATCGTGTTTAGACTGGTATCCTCAAGCCTAGTATGGTTATGACCTTTAAACCCAGTGGTTTAATAACTGAAATTAAGTCTGTTGAGATGCATCATGAGGCTCTTCAGGAGGCTCTTCCTGGTAACAATGTTGGCTTCAATGTGAAGAATGTTACTGTCAAGGATTTTAAAAGATGTTATGTTGCATTAAACTCCAAGGATGATCCTGCCAAGGAGGCTGCCAACTTCGCATCCCAGGTTATCATCATGAACCACCTTGGTCATATTAGAAATGGATATGCTCCAATTTTGGACTGCCACACTTCCCATATTATTGTTAAGTTTTCTGAGATTTTAACCAAGATTGATCGCCAATTTGATAAGGAGCTTGAGAAGGAGCACAAGCTTTTGAAGAATGGTGATATTGGGTTTGTTAAGATGATTCCAACCAGGCCCATGGTTGTTGAGACCTTCTCTGAGTACTCTCCATTAGGTCATTTTGTTGTAAGAGACATACGTCAGACTGCTGTTGTGGGTGTTATCAAGAGTGTTGAGAAAAAGGAACCAATTGGAGCTAAGGTGACCAAGTCTGCTGCCAAGAAGGGAGGCAAATGAATCGTGCAGACCCTAAGTTCTATAAATGCTATTAAGGACATTTTATGCTATTGTTCTATTTTCTTAAAATGTTTAATTAGTGGTTACATTTGGAGTTTTTTGTGATCATTGTCTAGTTGCAGTACCTAGGATTGGGTGCCATATAGACGGTGGAGATGGATCTATATGAGTATTTATTTCATGGTTTTGTAATTTTGGTTTTACAGTTGGATATTGACAACAGACATTTCTCTTTAATAAAAAAAAGAAGTTGAATTCTCAAGTGAACTTTTGCGTAGTTACACACTCTTGGGAGTTTGAAATCACGTGCCATCCCACATATGCACAAAGTGGTTTAAAAGTTATGCTTTTGGCAAGTTGAGGTGTTTAAATGGCAAAAATGTAAGTACAGTTGTCTAAATGGCAAATCCTGCCAAGTTCAGGGGGCTGCGTATGTATTGTGCCTATATATATTAAAGTTGAAGCAGAGAGAAGAGTTTAACCAGGTTTTGACACCTTGCACTCTCTGCTTCCAAAATTCATGCTCCTTTTGTTAATAACCATGTATCTTTTTTTTTTTTTTTTGCTTCTAGCCTCTCAGACTTTTTTTTCTTCCTTTCATTTATTTTGTCTTCTCTTCGGTTACTAAAACTTAAATTTTGGGAGATGGCAAACAAAGGGGTGGAACTCATCAGACCTATAAGTAGAAGAGTGGGGCTATCACTTAGTTGAGAATCAACCAAAGGAGAGAGAAACACTATCAAAAAAATATTCCACAATAAATAGATGGATCCACTGTAGGCTGTTTACATTTCGTCCCATCAGTTTGCCTCCCTTCCATTTCTTCTCTTTTCTTAAGAAGATCAGTTTAATTTGCTAGCAATTCAGTTTACAATTAAAGACAAGTACCATCTCTTCTCTCTTCTTTTTCTTTTCTATATTATTGTTTTACATTTCTTTTATCCATCTCTTCTTTGTTGTATTGTATTTTTTCCTCTTCTATTCTACACGAGTTCTCTAATTCTATTTTTTTTCAATCCTTTATTGGTGGCTATTTCAGGAAGTGGAATGAACTACTCCTTCTCAACCTCCAACAACCCCTTAGGGTTACAGGCTTAAGTCTTTTGATTGCACTATTTTCTTCTCGTCTCTCTCCCTCCCTTCTATTTTTTTTGTTTTGTTTTTTTCATTCTCAATTTCATATTTCTCTAAAAGATAATCAGTCAATCAAAACTTGAAGACCTTCTCCATATAAGCTAACAAAAACTCATTTTCTTTCTCACCAAATAGACACTTTCCATTTCCTTTCTCTGGTGATTCTTCTATGTTTTGTGGTTTATTTTATTATTCAAAGAGATGTAATGATTTGATATTCAATTCTTTTAGCATAGAGTCAAGCTCAATTCTTTGTTTTTGATTTAGATTTTTGGGGGCTCAAGGAGCAATTTGGACGGAATGTTGAATGTTGATATCTAGATTCTTAAATGGTAGCTATTGGAGGAGAAGATGATGGTTTTCTCTTATTTTTGTGATTCTTGGCATAATAAGATAAAGGGTGTGTTTTGGAAGAATCTTTTTTATTTAATGGCAAATTTTTATGAGAGATGGATTGATGGTCATTACTTCTCATCATTGTTCTAGCCACCTCCATAAGGTGCCCAAAAATGAAAGGTCAAATAAATTAAGATTTCTCTTCTTAAGAATACTATAAAGCTTTTTTTTACATTTTTTCTTTGAACTTTTCAATAATAATCTATCAAATAATTATTATTTATAATAATGCTATATTAGCTACTAGTTGGATGGTGGAAAAATTTCAATGTAAGTGTTTATGCAACATTTAAGGAATCTATGGCATTTTTTCTTAGCGAAAATGAAGTTGTACAATTATTGGAAATGTTTCTAATATGATTGCTTCACTAAGAACACAAGTGTGCATTTTATGGGTGAATCATATAGGTTAATAACATCAATAATATATTCTCTGCTTTTTTATAAATAAAAGTTTACATATTTTGGACTATAACAAATTTAAACAAAATTAAAGGGAAGAGTAGAGAAGATGCAATAATTGCAATGGGAATTAAGTGTAGTCCTTGGAGCCACCTGCACTTTTTATTGTAAAAAGGAGTACAACACCATATTTGTAATAGATTATAGTGTTTATGTTGCACTTTTTCTTATATTTTAGTACACGAATATCCTAAAATAATTTTCTGCAATAGAATTATACCCCAGACTCAAAATTGTACAATAACCTCTATGGAAGATGTTCTATGAATGGTGCAAAATAAAAAATTTTAAGCCTAATTAGTGCCTTTACCACCCACTCCATTCCTCTTTGCCATCATAGTATTATTTGGAGAGGAAGAGAGCATATAGAGAATGTACTACAATAAAGAGTTGCCTTAGCATGGGTCAAGATTTTATTCTTCGCACCATATTACTTTGAATTAGATAGTTTCTAATCTTCTCTATATTTTTTCTTTCTTGGTTGCTTCTTAAATATTTATGATTTTGGATTTGGAGTTTCATTTGCACAAGCTAGAGAAATAAGAAGAACTCTAGATGTTTTTGATATGCTGAGGTGGAATGGAAGCATTCCAATATTGCACACTTTCAATGCTTTGATTCTTGGCTTGGTAGAGAAGAGTCGGGTAACTTATGCTTTATTTTCTTGGATCATTTTAGTTTGATTAAATTTAAATGTAATTTTTATAAAAATTTTATGTTTTTGTTACCTAATTATTAATCATTTAACTTTGTTATATCACTCTTGTGTCTATTACAGATAGAGAAGGCTATTGAAATATTAGATGAGATGGCATTGGCATATGTAATTCCAAATGAGCATACATATACAACCATCATGCATGGGTATGCAACATTGGGTGATACTAGAAAAGCCTTAGAGTATTTCACCAAACTGAGAAATGAAGGACTAGAGCTTGATGTAAACATATACGAGGCATTATTTAAGGCATAATGTAGGTCAGGCAGGATGCAAAGTGCTTTAGCAGTAACGAAAGAAATGAGTGCTCAAAAGATTCCAAAGAACATTTTCATTTATAACATTTTAATTTATGGGTATGCATGTTTTTTACCCATTTCACTTTCTGGATTGGATAGTGGAAACTATGTTTTCATTCGTCTCTTAATTTATACCAAGGATAATGTTTCTAACTTAGTTATAGTTATTTGCTCAAAACAATAACACTTTGGTCTTTCCCTGTTTCTTGAATCTGCTACTATTCTTCTATAGATGGGCTCAGCGAGGTGATGTTTAGGAGGCTGCTGACCTTATGCAAAAAAATGAAATAAAAAGGTGATGTGCTAATCAATAGTCACAGAACTAATCACTGTGGATTGTTTTTCAAATTTCATTATTAATGAGGCATTTGATTTACTTTTGTGATGCCAATTAAATAACCTATATAACTTTATAACTTTTTATTCAATTTAGAACTTCAACATGTCAAAAGTTAAAGGATAGGTCACTAAATGTGGCAGCAACACTTTTATCTAAAACATTGTTGCATTAATGTGGAAGGAGTGGTGAGATTATGTTTATGCTATTATATTAATTCTATTTTCTATACCTATGTAATTAATTATTAATATGCTGTTAATTTTTCATTGTTTAGCCATGCGGGGAGGTTCAAATCATCCGTGAAGATCTCCCATTGAGGGTACCATGGGATGCATTTAGGAAAATGACACAATTACATCATTTTCATAGTCATAATGTTTCATAGATGATGCCTTCAAATATGTAATGATGGTAATGGTTTAGAGGCAAAGTTAGAGGAAAGCTTTGAAAATGAGCTTTCTATGATAAAGGAGAATCCATTAATCTGCAATTAGGGCATGTTATAGCCATAAGATTATGGATGAATTAACAAGCAATGATGATGAAAATTTTGAGTCACATACAATGTACTATTCAATTTATTAATGTTTATATTTTGGAAATTTTAATCATTTTCAATTGTATTTTTCAAATATTTATGTATGTTTAATTCAATCAAATTTGATAGTATTTATATATTCAATCAAATTTGATAGCATTTATATACTCATTTATTTATTTTAGATTTTATCATAAACGATTTTTTAAATATATATTTTTTTGTGCAAAGCACAGGTTGAGGTCTAGTTTTTAATATAAATGTAATATGCGATTGAAATTGTGTGCCATATAGTCAATAGGCATTATATAGTGGAGAATTATATGTTGTATAGCCAAAGGGCATTAGGCAGAGCCATGTAGCCATTAAGGATGTCAAATCAATGCAGATTTGTGTGTCGTATAGCCAATGGGTTATTGAACAAAGATACACAGTCTTTTAAGACATCAGATAGCATTCATCATTTGCATGATTAATGTGTAGTCACTTTAATTTTGACCTTAACAAATCACTTTTGATACACTAATATGAGTTCAAATGTATTTTTAAAAATAGATATGAAGTTAAAGAATTTTTGAGGTTAAATATGAATTTTTTAAGCAGTAGAGGTGCTCATGAGTGGCCTCAAGAACATGATCACCTTGAAGCCACTCAAATTCATTAAAGACAAAGACCCTCACAATCATGATAGTGCCTTTTTTAATCGGGACCATGATGATCACGATCATGCAATCAAAAGGACACAAGTGATAAAGCAGATAAAGACCCTTACAATTACAGTCATCAGGACTCCAAACATCATTGAGGAAATAATAGAGACAGTGATCTTCTCGAGTAGGATTATGAACGTGAGAAGTATATCACGATCGTGATGATAGTAAGTAACGATCGTGACAAGAAACAAAGAATTGATGTGGCATTTCTCCAACGACTATTAGTCAACTGCAACTGCTGTAATTTTGAGCCTCACGATCTTGAGTAAGCAATTTTATACAAAAAGAAAAAGTTAAAAGACCATTTAATGAAGAAGAAGAAGCTTGGAGACGAATTAAATGCACTCCAACAGCCATTTTTCACTCCCTAGTTATAAAAGCAAGCTCTAAAATTTCATTATTCAAAGCTCTGAAATTTTATTATTCAAATAAAATAGTTTGGTGATCTATTGAATCCTTTGATATCTACTATATTCATAGTATTCATTGTTCTTATTTTGTACTCAATTAATAGTAGAGTTTGGGTTTCTGTGATTAGAGTTAAAAAAATTTATCTTCTACTCTTTCTTGGGTTAAGAAGAAGGGAAGTAAGAATCCTCTATAAGGAATTGATTTAAGTGTGATCCAAAAAAATACATACGAATTTTGGGTTCTAGTTAAAACTAAGCCAAAAAAAGCTTAAGTGTAGTATGAAGGGATCAATTACACGCACCAAAATATGAGCAAAAGTGTTATGTGAACATGAATCTGGTTAGGGTCAATTTTAAAAAAAATTTCGTAGAACGCAACTCATGAATTAAAGGAACGATTCCCAAATAGTGCAAAATCATATCTCATGTAATTTACACAACTAAATGCATGCGTGCTTAAATGAACAATATTTAATAAATATTTACAAACAACTAAATATGTAGCAAGTCAAAAAACCTAAATCTAAGATTTTAGCAACTCTTACAAACTCTAAATGTTTGTAGCACACTCAACAAGCTCTAAGATATGGTTTGTGAGAATCTACAAACTCTTAGCTCCCCAAATGTGAAGCCTCTAGCTTGAAGCATATAAGAAGCACCGAAATGATTTCAACCCTTTGATGGAGTTCTATCCGAAAGCTCTTTTTTTAGTGACCCAAAAACTTGTTAGAGCTCCTTCTTTGGCTTAAATGATTTAAGAATTTTTACCTCCAATAGATGGATGAATGTAGTCTTCTAGTTGCATAATTCTTGCACAACCCAAATTGTATAAATGATGAATAAGGGCTAATGTATGAAACACAACTCTTGTATTTTACTCACACACTCACCACGCTTAGAAAGAAATAAGAAGAAGAAGAAGAAGATTCAACTCTTGAGAACTCTCATTATTTTCTCTCTTATGTTTCAAATGTCTCTTAAGTAAAGTGGTAAGTGGTGTAGAGAACATCCACTAACTTAGAGTATATATAAAAGACTAATTTCTATGGGTAGATATCTTTTGCTCACTTAAGTTTAAGTGAAACATCAACTATCTCATGCATGTAGAGATTTTCCACTTACTTTTTCTCTTTAAGTGTAAAATAAGCAACTTTATACATGTAAAGATTATCCACTTATTTTTTTACTTTTAGTGTAAAATAAGCAACCTCACACATGTACAGATTCTCTGCTAACTAAAGGCGCATGCTAATAACACCTTATCATGGTGTGCTTCATGCAATCACATATATTCTAGTTTCTTTTTGCTCGATCTCTGATCATCTACTTGCCCAAAAAGGTTCCTCTTGCTTCTTGGGGTGCTAAATTTAGCGTAAAGGTCAAGTCGAGTTTTGTTTAATTTTTTTTAGTAGATCTACTTCCTCTTTTTTCTTTTGGCACTTTTCCTTTGTTTGAATTTTCCCTTCAGTTTTCTTTTTCCTTTTACGGACGTCTTCCATCATGGAGTTAAGCTTTTACAAGGAGAAAAAGATGGTTGTGTGGTCTATGGGTAATGGTGGTGTGATTTAGGGATTTTGAGTGGCTATTTCATTGAGGAGGTTGATAAAATTTGAGGGGATTTGGTAGTTTTCATTTACGATGGGCATAATAATGTTCGAATCTCCACCTTCTTCATTCTGTATGCCTTCTACCATGCCATGCTTGTTAACCAACATTTACAATAGTTGTTATTTACAATATTTAATTGTAACTCAACTTTTATATTGCTCTCTTATCTTTTTGTTAAGTTTAGCTACAAGTTTGTTGTATGTAGTTAATAATAGTTATCTCTTAAGTCTTGTACCAGCTTGTACTAGCCATCTCTCATATTCAGTGGCTTTATATATCTCTGTAACTTTATTTTATCAATACACAAGAAATTATTTTCTCTCAAATTTATAACACGGTATCAGAGCCCACCAAAATGGCTTCTCAAATCATTCCTAATACAAGTTCTGCTCTCACTACTGTCACTACCACAAATTACACATTTGCTATCAAATTAACCTCAAGAAATTTTCTTACTTGGAAAACCCAATTTCTTCCAATTCTTAATTTTCACAATATGACAAATTTAATCGATGGCACTCCTCCTCCACCATCAATTGTTGGTTGTTCGAATACTTATGATGAACAAGTTGTCAATTTGGCTTACACCTAGTGGTTTAAACAAGACCAGTTATTGTTATCATGGATCTTGTCTTCTCTAACCAAAAAGGTCTACTCCTACATTATTGGCTGTAAAACTTCACTTATAGAATGGAATGCACTAGAAAGTGCCTGTGGTTCTGTATCTCAAAACCGTCAACTTCAACTTTATGTTGAACTTTAAGAACTGAAAAAGCATGACATGGATATTGCATAATATCTTCAGAAGGCCAAAGCATTATCTGATGAACTTGTAACTGCAGGTAAAGTTCTATCATCTTCAGAGTTTAACACCATTATTTATCGCAATATTGGCATGGAGTTCTATCCGGTTGTGTTAGCCTTAAATCTTCTTTCCAAGCCTGTCTCTTTTACTGAACTTTATACTCAGTTGATTTCTTATGAAATTTTAATGAAGAGTTATACCACTCCACCATCCACACATCTCACTATGCGGTCTCCTGTTCAATGACTTCCAATGAATAACTTTAGTCTCTCATGCTCCCGAAATAGTCCTAATAAGATAAAGTGCCAAATTTATGGCTATTCCAATCACACAGTTGATCGTTGTCATCGTCGATACAGTCCAAGAACCCATGCTCATGCTCATCCTCAAGCCAACTTCACTTGGCAATCACCTCACCACTTCTCACTGAATTCTTTCAGCCAGAATTATGATTCTGGTTCAACTGATTTTAATCATACATCTTCAGCTTGGATACCTAACAACGACGCTACCCACCATATGATGCCACATCTTCAACATTTGCAAAATCCACAAGCTTACCGTGGTGGTGATTTGGTTACTATTGGCAATGGGCAATCAATGCCGATTTCAAATTCTGGTATGGCTTCGTACCTTTTATACAAAATACTGACTTGATGTTAAAAGAGGTTCTTCATGTCCCAACTCTATCTAAATCGTTACTTTCTGTTCATAAATTTACTAATGATAATAATTGTTTTTTAAAATTTTACCCCTCTTATTTTTTTGTGAAGGACATAAAGACCAAGGCCATACTTTTTTATAAGGGAAGAGTCACAAAGGTCTCTATGAACTCGTACCTCCAAGTTCTCCTCTAGCACTTTTTCAATCTACTGTCCCATTTCAGACTTGGCATGATTGGCTTGGGCATCCTCATCCTTCTATCATTTCCAATATCATTCATCAAAATAAATTGCATGTTTCTTCATCATCTCGGACACAAGTGTGTAATGCTTGTGGCTTGGGCAAAATGGCAAAGTTACCTTTCGCTTCTGTTGAACATTCTAGTAGTTCTCCTTTTGATATTATTCATACCGATCTTTGGGGTCCTTCCCCTGACATTAGTAATTTAGGATTTCATTATTTATTTTGTTTGTCGATGATTTTACTCGTATAGCTGGATTTTTCCCATTAAAAATAAAAGTGATGTCTTTTGTATTTATAAACAGTTTGAATCTTTTGTTAAAGTTCAATTTAATCAACCAATTAAAGTGGTTCATTCAAACTGGGGAGGCGAGTATCAAAAAATCAACTCCTATTTTAAACAACAAGGCACTATTCATTAACTTGCTTGTCCTTATATGCATAAGCAAAACGGTTTAGCTAAAAGGAAAATTAGGCATATTGTTGATACCGGTCTTACTCTCCTAGCCCATGCTTTAATTCCATTCAAATTTTGGTCTTATGCCTTTCTTCATGCGGTTTTTAGTATTAACAATATGCCTAGTACTAGTGTCAAAAATAAAGTCCCATTTACTCTTTTATATAATAAAACACCAGATTATTCAAATAGTAAAATTTTTTGTTGTGCTATCTATCCTTATATGCATCCCTACAATCAACATAAATTTTCTTTTCGCAGCAAAAAATGTGTTTACGTAGGTAAATATCACAATCATTGTGGTTATTTTTGCTTGGACATTGAAGCTAACCGAGTTTATATTGCTCGGCATGTTTTATTTGACTTTCCTTTCCATTCTACATCATTACCACCACTTCCTTCAAAGTCCTTGTCCAACTTGAATTCTCTAGACACTTGGATTATAGCTCGGTCATTCCACTCTTGCTCGGTCAATAAGTATGAGTCCTACTCCTTTAAGGTCTTCTTCATTAGATAAGAGTCTCACTTCTACCTTTTTATGTCTTCCCACCAATCCAATAAACTCACCCTCATCCCTTCCTGCTCCACCCTCACCTACTACATCTTCGTCAGCCCCATCCACTACCACTCCCGAACCTAACCCAAATTCGCCACCTATTCCAGCTACAAATTTTGAAATTAATTTAGTAGTTGACCTCACCAATTTTTCCTCTCTTGACCCCACACCATTCCCTGACCATACTCATCCAATCACCTTACGTCCTAAAACTATGAACAAACGTCAAACCCATCTCTCCACTACCACTAAAGCCAAACCTGATTATCGTCTCTTTGAACCCTCTATTTACTAATAAGCATGTAAACATATAGAATGGCAAAAAGCTATGTCAACCAAAATTAATGCACTGCTCTCCACAAACACTTGGTCTCTTGTTCCTAAACCACCTAATGCTAATGATATTTCTAACAAATGGATTTGTAGGATTAAAAGAAAATCATATGGCACTATTGATCGCTACAAAGCATGCTTGGTTGTAAAGGGGTTCACCCAACAAAAAGGTATTGATTATACTAAGACATTCAGTCCTATTATTAAAGCTACTATTCGGATTATTTTATCTCTTTCTTCGATGCATCGTTGGCCTATCAAGCATATTGATATTTCCAATGCTTTGCTTAACAATCATCTTTATGAAACCATCTACATGGCATAACCAAATTGTTTTGTTGATCAAAGTAAGCCCGATTTTGTTTGCAAATTACACCGCTCCTTGTATGGCCTCAAATAAGCTCCTTGAGCTTGGTTTTCTTGCTTGGCATCTTTTCTTTAACAATAAAAATGTGTTCCATCAAAGGCTGATTCATCGTTATTTATCTCTATTTTTTATGAACATAAATTATTTGTTCTCATCTATGTCGATGACATCATTATCACGGGCACTTCTTCAAGTCAGATTGCTTCAATCATCTCTACTTTACGCAAAGAATTTCATGTTAAAGACCTGGGTGATCTTTATTTTTTTTCCTCGGCATTGAAGTTTCTCGCAATGATGTAAGTATTACTCTTTCTCAACATTGCTACATTATTGATATTATTCATAAAGTTGGTCTCCAAAATTGTAATACCTGCATGACACCTATGGCTCTCTCCCCAAAATTATCTAAGTTCTCGAGCATTCTCATCACCAATGACAAGGAATATCAATAATTAATTAGAGCTCTTCAATATTTTACTATTACAAGACTGGATATCTCCTTTACTTTAAACAAACTCTGTCAATATATGCATGCTCCCACTACTGAACATTGGTAAGCTTTAAAAAGGCTCATTCAGTATGTTCTTAGTCTTTCCCATCTTGGTCTTCACTTTCCAAGCAACTCTACACTTAATATTAATTGTTATGCCGACAGTGATTGGGGAGGGGAATCGGATAACAGGCGTTCCACCACAGGTTATGCAATCTTTCTTGGCAACTCTTTACTTTTATGGAATGTTAAAAAGTAACCCACAGTTGATCATTCCTCTACGGAGAGCGAATATAAGGCCATAGCTAATGCCACGGTAGAATTTTTATGGCTTCGGTCCTTGCTTACTGAACTTGGTTTTGCTTTATCCACTTATAATCTATGGTGTGACAATATAGGTGCAGTTCATCTTTCCGCTAATTCAGTGTTTCATGCTCGGACGAAGCATATAGAACTCGACTATCACTTCATCTGTAAATAGGTTGCCAAAGGTGTTTTAATGATTAAATATGTTTCTACAGGTGCCCAACTTATTGATCTCTTCACCAAGCCCTTGTCGATGTCTCGTTTTATTGTACTTCATTCACAGCTTCCTCTCTATTCAGTCAAGGACTTGCAAGTGGCTGTTAACTAACATTTACAGCAACTGTTATTTACAGTATTTAATAGTAACTCAACTAGTATATTGCTCTTTTATCTTTTTGTTAAGTTTAGCTACAGGTTTATTGTATGTAGTTATTAATAGCTATCTCTTAATTCTTGTATCAGTTTGTAGCAGCCATCTCTCATATTAGGTGGCTTTATATATCTTTGTAACTTTGTTTTATCAATACACAAGAAATTATTTTCTCTCAAATTTATCACAATGCTTACGAAATCACTATTGATAGGTCACTAGGAAACCTAGTCCTATAAGGAAAGCAAGGGAGCTCTAGGTGGTCACCTGTAGTGCCACTTTGACACTCAAGTCAATAGGTGTTCGACTTGGGAGAGAATGAGGGTATAAATAAGGTGGAAGTTGAGTCTTACCTCTCATTGTTTTTTCTGGAACCTTCTATGGAGAGTTTAGCTTGCTCCCCAAGCTTGGCATAGGTTACCATTTCTTAAGGTCTGGTTTGGCAGGAATTCTATTGCAGCTTTTATTCATATTGATGGCATCACCTTCTTCTCGACTGCAGGGACATTTATTATGGGTGATGTTATCCTTGGGTATTGGCCCTTTTATTTTTTGCTTATTTGGAGATCAAGTTGAGTCAGTTTACTAAGTCAGACTGATTCTAGTCTTCATTGAGGATTCACTGTTGGTCTTTTGGTTATTGGTCTCAGTCCTCTTATTATCACTTGTAATTCTTGTTGTTTTGAGTTGAGAATGTGTAAACCATTGTTTTAGTTTAAATTTATCTGTCAATACTCTGAAATTCTTCTATTCTTGTCTTTTGATATTGTTCAAGCCTTAACACTACTTGAATAGCTTTAAATTTATAATCAAGGCGCAAGTAAAACTGTCCTCTTTTGAAAATTTTACTATTTGCACTACCAAGGCTGAAATCTTATTTCAAAATAAAATTAAGGATTTGTTGCTTGGAATCAACTATATTATCAATATTTTCATTCAAAGTAATTATTTAAAATAGTTCTACACTAAAAGTTGAGAGATAGTAAGAATGGATGTAAAATAAACTTATAAACAAATGAGATTGATTGTACATAAAAACCATTATTTTATTTGCACACTATATTATATTTGTTTATTTAAATATTTTGTGATATTTAGTTAGGCATGTTAATTTAGGAAAATTTTTTATTTACATTGAAACTTGACTAAATTTTTGTCATTTATTTATTTCTTTTACTCCTCTTGTATTTTGAATAAAGTTTAGGTTATGATTCTAATATTTTTTTAATATTCACTCTGTAATTTTATTATAAGACCTGATTCTATCACTATTGTGGATCCTAAGACTGATCATGCTAATTAGATTCCCAATTTCCACAACTTTAGGTGAGTGGATAATTATATGATATTGGTAGTTTGAACTTGTATTTTATATATTTATATTTTCTTATAATTGGTTCCTAATGAACATCTACTTACATTTATTGTTTCACATATTACTTAGTTTTTATGATGAAAATGGAAACAAATAGCAATATATGTATATCCAAATTGATTTAAAATATTCAATATAACTTATGAATGTTTTTATACACTCACAATATATACTTAATAGATTACATCATGATGACTGATGCTTTAGCTACAATTTTTAGTTTTTACTATTTTTAGGATAGTGCTTGATGTACATAAAACCTTTAGGGCATACACTCAATGGTTTTCCTTTTAAGGGCATAGCTCTACGCATGCGTGTGACTTTATTATTCTTACTAAGCATTGTATGTGCGTAGAGAGAGAGAGAGAGAGCTTTTAAAGTATGTCAGTTGCACAACCTATTTATCAAGTATGAAATTATACAGAAATAAGAAAATAAGTTGATCCTAACATGTGTAAGTGTGAGATAATAAAATATGGACGGGGTTACCCATGATGGATCAATCCAGATCCATTTTATTATAATTAAAATATAATTATAAAAGAATTAACTAGAGAGTGGATGAGTGGTAATTTCTATTGGAAGTTACCTCATCTAATCATGACTCCCATTGAAAAGAAATTGGGAGGGGATTAATTCTAACATTAAATTTAAAAAAAAAAGTTTAGAAAGAATATAGATAAGAAATAATTTTTTAAAAAAAAGCAAAAAAATCTGTATAACTCATCTTGTTTTATGTACACAAAGGATACTAAGGTTATCGTTTTTTGAAAGACATCCATTAGGATTCCTTCTATAAACTAGTGATACAAGTTTTTTATTGAATTCTAGGATTATCAACAACATAAACTCATACGTTATCTTCTATTTATTATTGGTAATTTAATTCTTCAAGTATACGTATCAGGAGTTAGCAAGCTAAATCTATTCACTAGCTATAAAAATAATTTTGACCTTTTTATGGTTTTTTTAACTTAAATGACTTTCTTATTTGCTACAAATTTTCAAAAGTATTATTCAAGTTCCTACCTCTCTTCATTACAACAACTTGGTAGCTTTATTCATAACTACAAATTATCATGAAAGAACCTAACATTGGAAGATTGATTGTCATTTAGTCAAAAAAAATTCAATAAGGACTCATTTTTAGAAAATATGTTACTTTATAATTTGCTAACTTTTTTACCAAATGTTGTTGTTCTTGTTAACATACTTTTCTTTTATCTCAATTGAGTTTAGTAGACCTCATTAAAGCTTTTAACTTGAGGGGAGGTGCACATATTACATTTAGGGATAAGTGGTTTTGCCATTTGGTAAAACTAGTCATGTGATTTTTTTTTTAACATTTAAGTACCATGTTTTTCATATTTTTTTTTACACTTTAGTAACCTTCTAACAAATATTGTTTAAAATATATGCTTTAATCAAAAAATAATATGTATTTTCAATGCTAAAATCATATAATGAGTAATTTATCATTCAACTAATTAGAATAAACTCATAAAAAATCAAATTTAGATGCATTCTTAATTTAATTATGAATAAAAAGAAATAATTTTTAAAATAAATTTGTAATATTTTTATAAATAACTAATTAATTAGATTGATCGTAAATCATATATAGAATAAATTTATCATTGAAATTTAATATTATATTAATGTTTTCTTATAAAATAATGATAATATTAGTTTTTCGAACAACATAGGATTTTCATTAATTAAACAACATTACATTTGTTAAGGCTATTACATTTAGGATAAGCCCAATAACATGAAGCTAGCCCAACCCATATTTCATCAACTAGGGATTCCCTAACTTGTTGAAGAAAAATAAAATTGTCTTGGAGAGACGTCGGCAGTAGTAGTAGCAAGCCGAAGCTGCTTGTGCTGGAAAATCCTAGGAATAGTCATGGTGACCAAGTCCAGTTTGAGAAATAGCAGCTTCAAGCATCGGAGACAACATTGAACTTTGATTTGTTGATCATCTACAGCATCGTAGAGTTGCTGATCATCCAAATAGCATTGGATGTTTACCTTCCTTTGATGAGAAAGCATTGGTCTTTGATCAGAGATAAGACTGGAATCATCTTTCGTCACCAGAGTCTTGAAGGCCACGATTCAAGTAAAGAAGAGAAGACAGCACAAAAAGCTTCTAAAACCACACATATACAATATCAAAAAAAAATATATGTCAATATTATTAAATAGAAAATTAAAAGGAGAAAAGGATGATTGTGGGTTAAAACCCAACAATCTCCCCCTATAAGGCTCTATAACTATGAAGACACAAAACAAATATCTCTTTTCTTGTATTAGTATAGTATAGCATATACTAATACAAGCTTAATATATATTAAAAACATATGATGATATTAGTTAGAATGGCATTAAAGTGTAAAAAAAAAAAATGAAACACATGATACTTAAATACCAAGAAAATCACAAGACTAATTTTACTAAACGGTAAAACCACGGGTCCCTTACATTTATTTAGTTGTAGCTATTCAAAGATGTATCTTTATTTGTGTTTAGTATAACTTAGATAGTTCTAGGTACTTAATTAGGTTGGCTTAGCTTGTATTTAAGCATCTTATGAATGCTTTCCAGATTATTCTAATGCAATCTACTTTAAGAAATATTTTATTTCTATATAAATTTGATCCCTTGAACCATAGCTTGAGCACCTATAGACAATACCATGTCTAATTTTGTTTTTCTCCAATCCATCTTCTCCTCTACTTTATCTTTTATCTCCATATTAAACCTTTTATATTTTTGAAAAAAAGTTTATGAATTCAATAAACTATAAGCCCTAAGCCATCAAACTCTTCAGGTACTAACACTGCTAAAAACCACCAGCATTATTATTGTTATTATTATTTAGAATTGTTTAGCTATTCAAAAAAAAATTGTCATATTCCTTCTAGAAAAAAAAAAGGTCATATCCCTCCTTATCAAATTGCTTCATTTTAATGATCAAATCATTGGTTTTGATATAATTTCAAAGTATAACAGCATTGGAAAATTGAATTGAAATTGGAAGAATTGGGTTGCTTACTAGTAAAGGATAGTCTAACAATGAATTTCCTTCCAAGTGATTGTGGAAAAAGAGAAAAATAAATTCAACAATTGAAATACTAGAAAAAAATGTTGTGGTGATGGCTCTAATGAGGGTGAAGATTAAAAAAAATTGGAATGATGGTTTCAAAACTGAAGCGTCCATATTAACATTTTTAGTTATTTTTTATTATTTAGTTTTAATTTTTGCTTACTACTAATTTGTTGTTATAGTTAAATATGGAATGATAACAGTGTCCTCAAATTATTGGAAATTATATTAATGGGATCCACTACTAAATCAAGAATTAACTTCTTAAAAGTTTAGGATATGTTTGGAT
This sequence comes from Mallotus repandus, assembly GCA_949671775.1. NCBI lineage: Eukaryota > Viridiplantae > Streptophyta > Magnoliopsida > Malpighiales > Euphorbiaceae > Mallotus > Mallotus repandus. The sequence continues at coordinate 2,615 of CATIWM010106248.1, read as the reverse complement.
AGAAGTTAAATGAGGGTAAATATTATTTTTGTAATATATTAATTCTCTTTAATTTTATTTGGTAAATTTTAAAACATTAAATTTAATAGTTAACTCATTTTACTGTTAATCTCATTTATGTGTTTTTTTATTAACCTAGTTGGGAGTAGAGTAAACATCTGTAAAAAATTATTTTATTAAATATTTTATTTTTCTATCATTTTATGTTTACTTATAAATTACTTTTATTCTCAATTTTTTCTATATTAATGATATATAAATTAAATATGTAAAAAAAACATATAAATCAATTTATTTCTTTTTTTCTTTTTTTATGTGTAGGAATGTATAAATATATATTATGTAACTTTATCTTTATGAAATTTTTTTAATAATTTTTTAATTTTTTGATGTTTTAAAAATTAATTTTATTATTCATGAAATAGTAATAATTTATTTATTTATATTATTTTAATTATTTCATACATATTAATAGTTTTCTTAAAATTAATTACACAACTTTTTTAAAATTAATTACACAGCTTATACATTACCTTTTACTTACCAAACAAAATTAATAATTTAACAATTACACATGTAACTATTACTCCCTTAATAGCTATATTTGTAACTAGTACACCCCATATTTTTAACCTTGATTCAAACGCACTATGACTTAATTTTTACCATGAACTTATTTTCCAAGTCCAAATCACCCCAAAATTAACTTTTTAGCCTAATTAGTCCAAATTGTTTACAATTTGCACTTACTTTCAAAGCAAGTGAGCTATATTTTCTTTAATTTCAAGATTTTCACTAAAAATATGAAATATCATTTTAACTTTTTTTTTACCAAGTACAAATTTTAGGGAAAGTGGGTGGGCGTAGGTCTTGAACCCAATACCTCATGGTATTTATGAGAACGCTTCGTGCACGGACATTTCAATTTTTTTATTAACTAAAAAATATTAATTTAATTTCTATTTTTAACTAACTAAAAATTAATATTTTGAACAAACTTTAAATCCTATTGATTTTTTTAAGCATAATCCCTATTTATTTTTAAATTTCACATCTTGATAAAAAAAATTGAACACACATATATAAACGATATTTTTTTTAATAATGTTTTACTAAAAATATAAAAGCAATGTGTAACACTTCCTTGATTTCTCATGAAATCAAGGTGAATTGGCCATTATTTTAATTTTTTTTTAATTTACTTATCAACTTTCATCCACTTTATTCAAAAATTTTCTAGTAGAGGTAGGACACAAAAAAATGTGAATAGAAACAATATGAAACAAATAAAATTTTTTTAATTTTTTAATTACTTTTGATAGTACTAGAGAAAAATGCTTACTTTATGTTTTTTTATGAATGTTAATGCATATAACAAATTAATTTATAAATATTAACTCTTGCAACGTGAGATTTTTAAGAAATTTTTTATTCTTTTCATATTTTTTCAAGAAAATAAATTTTCTTTATATTTTTTATTAATGTCTCCAACTCTCTGTTTTTCTTTCTCCATTTTTCTAGTCAATCTTTGCCAGAAATATTTTGAACTATATAGTTAGAAGGTTCAGAAGTATGGTTTAAAAAAAAAAATCAAAATTTGGAGACTTTTCATATCATAGAATAATTAACTGAAAAGGCAAAATACATTTGTAATTCCCTATACTTGATACAATTGGTCAATTTGACTACTCAACTTACAGTTTTGTCATTTCAACACTTAAATTTGCCGAAAATGCACTAATCTAATGATATAATATATCTTTCACCTCTTGTACTTGTCACTTTTCTTTAGTTTGATACCTCTACTTTGTAGTTTTATTCAATTAGACTCTTATCATGTGAGACATGATGATTCATTATTACATGCCACGTGTGTCAATATATATTTTAGGTGAATTCAGGAATTAAAATGGCAAAACTATAAGCAAGGTGTCAAACTTATTAAAAGTGGCAAGTACATAGGGTAGCGGATGTATTATATCAATTAAAAAAGTTAAAATTTTATTAGAGTAAAGTGTGTTTGATATAAATGAATTCCATAAAATTTTACGGAAATTAATTGCAAATTCAAGTTTAGTTTGTTTAGTTTAAATGAAAACTTTGTGGAATTCATTTATAATTATAACTTTTAAATTTATGGAATTCCTCATAATTAGATTAAATACTAACAAAATTGTTAAAATTTTCAAATGAATTCCATGATTTAAAATTTTTTATAAGACTAAAATGTTCCTTTTATCATTTTCAATTTTCAAAATGCTCATAGCATATAATATGAGGTTAAAATAATAAAAAAATTCCAAACCACATATTATTTTCAATTGGACTATTGGTTCCAAAAATCATAACCTTTTTGGCCTTTTGCATATTTATACCTGAAGCGGGTCAAATTGTATACCCTAGTCTCTAACACTTAGTATAGAGCAAATAGGGGTGTCGAACACTCGAGAATTTAGAGCAATTTTGTATTAACCGGATAGTTACTTGGATGGATAGGCAAAATAAATTAAAATAAAAATAATGATTACAGCAAATAAGAGAATGTAAACACTAATTAACTAATAAAACATTAAACACAAGATATATCAATAATAAGAAAGAATCACAATTAAGAA